>CAIGRP010069501.1:0-11948 GCA_903798385.1 Fraxinus cuspidata
GTAAAAGATATTCATAAGTTATTTCAAGATTTAAGAAAAGATAAGGAGACTGCTTGTATCAGTGAATTGACAGAGGGGGTCAATCGACATTCAAAGAAAATGCGGCAATACGAGACCAAGCCATATGCTTTAAACTGTCACTTCTGTTTTTCTTTATTTTCCTATTAGTTTAATTTTGGTTATTTCCAAATATCGATTCATTATGTGTTTAACCAGCCAACTACCAGGCTTCACGTCCCTTATCCTAGTCACGTTTTAGCAAACAAAACATGAATCATTCCAGTCAACTGTTTAGATAAATGGGGTATTTATCACTATTGTATGAGCATTTGAACCGCTTTTTTTTTGTAGAAATGAGGGATTTTTATCTGCACCCTCGATAGTGTTAGCATCCATAATCGTGTCAACCAAACTAAACAAAAAGACGGACTGAAAAAGACAGAATGATAAAATGCAATATTGGATAAACTCAATACTCATGATCCGTTGAAAGAATAATTCTTGTTGGGTAAAAATACGAAATATACAATTTACATAATATATACGAGTATTTTTGCATAAATTGGTCTGTAGAGAGGAAGGGTGACTTCGAACTTCGTGATATGGGAAGCGACAACCCAGTACCTAGTTTGTGGTCCAAAACCCACATGCCTCTCTTAGTTTCATTGCCATCATCGATTTCCATTTTCTCTCTTTGATTCAAAATGGCTTATTAAACTGATGCAAATCTAAATCTTGATAGATAATCCAGCTCATAAACTTCCGAATATCAACAACTAAATTTTCCAAACTGAAAACCCAAATCAATCCCACAAACTGATTTTCAAGACCCAGCGGAAAAATGTAAAAACTCGTAAAAAAAATCAAGAACCAGAATTGGAAATACAAAAGTTCAAGAATTCAGTAGATGTACAAAAAAGAGTTGATTTTTAAACCCCCTGGATAACTAAAACCCTTTTTTTTTTTAATTTCTCCCTTGCTCTCTGTACGCAGAATTTTGAAGTGGGTTTGATTTGGTGAAAAGTTTGAAAGAGAAACACACATAGAGAGATCTGTATCTCAATCCGTCACAAATTGTTATTGTCAAAAAAAAAATCATCTGTATCCGTGCGCGCACGGAGGTAGGTACCTCATATAACATTAACTACAGACCATCTATCATATAACAGTAGCCAACAATCAGCTGTTGTCCAATTTTCGACATGCTCACGGACAAGAGTACGGAACTGGGATGCTGCTACTCGTCCATCAAACTTTCGATAATCTGGAGAAAGTGTAAGAATCACCTGAACATCACACATAGCAGATTGGTATTCCTCGAGTGTAGGATAATAAAAAAAACACAGTTCCAAGCACTCTAATGCTAGTTTGAAACCAAGAATCCGATTGATTTCTGCAATGGCAGCTTGAACATTTTGTTTTCTCATCAAGGATGTTGCTCGATACATGTATGGGTAAGTCAGTGTCGGATCTAGCTCTGTTCCTTTATCGAGTTCTTCCAACCTCTTATCATCCTGACAGTACAATGACCTCTCTTGGTACATCCATCCAAGCGGAGTATAAGAGGAAATGACATTGCTGAGTTTTTCGCAAGACCAATCTTTACGACCCTTGATTTGACTTAATCTAGCTAGGCCACATCGAATAGCCGTTCTGCTCCATCATACTCTTTTCTTAAGAATCTAATACATCCCAACTGATGATAGGCAATCATTTTTTGCCGGTTGGTTTTAGCACAGTCTACTAACTGCTTCGAGAAAAGAACCACTTTATCTGAACATGGATTATCATTAATGGCAACTTCACTTAATAAAGAGTAGAGTGAAAAGGATGACGGCCCAACCATAATTGACAATTTTTGCCTATCTACACTTCTTAGAAGTTCAACAACATGACTGTCATTCAGAGAGTCGAAAAGTTCATGTAGAAACACTTGCAAACATGATGCAGCAAGGACACGGGAATTCTCTTCAAGAGCACATTCCATGAGTTCCACTGCATCTTGTCTAGAGGAAACCAAAGAGGCAAGTTTCCTATCACAAGCATCCTTAAGGCTTTCACAACAAAATCTGTTGGCATATATACCAATATTTCTAGCAAAAGATTGGGTTGAACCTCGTTCAAACTACCTATTGTGCTGAAATCATTGATCACTCTCATCCCTGAAGGGGAAATGCCATTTTCAGACAGATCAATGTCCTCACAAAATGATTCCATGAAACAGCCATTAAGCATGGCATGAAATGGAACCGAAAGGCATGCAGTTTTCTGCATGTCACATGATATTTTCTCATCTCCAATTAGGAAAGAAACAATTCTCGAAATATTATTCCCATCTGACGTATTAGTTCCACGAGAGATTATATTTTCATTGGTGGCTAAGGCAATGTCTATAATCCAAAACTCCTTAGCACATTCACCACAAGATGATAACAAATCAGATACAATTTCACCTTGCTTTTCATATTTCAACCATGACCCAAAAATGAGCTTCTCATAAATTACCTCTGTACCTTCGTGCGTGCACGGAGGTACGCACGGAGGTACAATGCTAGCAATAACATTTTTTTCAACTAATACAAATTTATTTAAATAAGTCAACGAAATCTTTACAATAATATAATTATGTTGTTGAAGAGTTACCATAAGAGTAGACAAATCACAAATTCACCCAATAAAATCATCCAATCTCCATACTCAAGTTTCTAATCTAAACCATCGATTCAATTTTAATTTTAAGACTAAACCCATGCAGTCAAACATAAAATTCATTATATCTATTCACATCTCATAAAACCTATTAAATTCCAACCCCCAAATCAAGAAAATTCTCTCGGCCAGTTGAAAAGGTTCATGATAAAAGTGAAGAACATCTCCCTTCAAAGAAAGTGAAAAAGCAAATTCAGTCGAAAACAAAACCTAGAAGAAGAAAGCAATGACAACAAAAACTACTGGTTGTGGTTCTAGCAAAGAGGAGGCAAAAAAGGACGACAAAAATGCAAAAAAGACGAAGAGGCTAAGCAGGATTCGAAGAATTCAAAGAATTAATATAAATAAATGCACACAAAGAAAGGGGGACATAAAATCCAAACCTAAGGCGTATTCCATCTGCACGAGTTTGCCAAATTCTTCTAGCAGCAATGTTTAGCAGCATTAGGTTGCAAATGGAAAGGAAGGAGAAGTTTGGTTCATGGGAAAATAGAGGAGTGGTTGCGTGAAATAATGGAGAAGATGGAAAATTTTGACGAATTTTAGGAAATTGGAAAAAAAGAGGATTTACAACGATTGGAAATGGCGATATGTGGCGCCCAATTCTTTGCTCTTTTATATTGTAGTGATATTGACTAACATTCTACAAATTTCTTTATCAAAAGAGTCATCATGGTAAGTATCTAAGGCTCCATAGTGTCATGTGGGTCACTTGCTCATAGAATTTTAGAGTTTTTTTATTTTTTAAGAAAATATTTTTATTCACATTTCTTTAAAATTGATATAAATTTTTTCTTTCGTCTTTTGATCGGTGTGCAAAATTTTAACCTAAAGGTCTAGATCTGATATGATGTGAACCATATTGCAGGATATACCTTGGAACCTACACAAAATTTGATAGAACCAAAAGAGAGATAAAATCAAATTTATAAATTTAATCCAATGATTTCTTGAATCAAAAACCAAGGTTTGAAGTGTTAAACGCCACAAAGATTAGAAGTCTTTGATAAGTTTTGAATAATTCAACTAAGAACAAGATGTGAAAGCGAATAATTTCACTTTGTGTAATAATCTCTCAAATAATGTTTTGGCTGTACAATGAATATACCTTATATACGCAAACATAAAATAATTCCTAATCAAAATAAAACTATGATTCTAGAAGCAAATCTAAATAAACTTGAAAACTATAAAACAAATTTTAATAAAACTAAAATACTTTAAAATAATGAAAATACCCTTAAACTAACTAAAAATATAAAAACGCTAAAACAGACACCTAAACAACGAAATTTGGCCCTTAAAGTTGGACGACATCATTTGATAAACATGAACAGAATCGAAAAATGCTTCTAGATTGTACTCAAGGACGAAAATTCGACACTGGGGCTGAAAGTTATGCATAATTTGTACATCCTATGCATTTTCGTATTTTATCCCTCGCTTTTCTAATTGATTTCGAATTCTCTCTTATAATTAATTCGCATCATAATATCACTAATTAATTTCTTATACCTCTCTGATACAGAGATTTCGTCAATTCAATTAAAATTGAATGTTCTCACTGCTCAACTCGTAGGTGTTGACGTCGACGTGTGCTACAAATTTTCAGCCATCAAACTGCCTCCGTGCTGATCGTCTCTCAAGTGTCAACTCACAATATTTACAATTTACTTTTCTCTCTCAATATATTTCGACTCTGCCACTATACGTAGTACACAATACTTAATAACGAAGTATAATACAACAAATAATATTTTAGTTCTTGTCTTATTGGCTGTGATTGCTTTATCTCCATCAAACATGTCTTGAAATTAATATTTCTTATATTTGCAATGATGGATGTTACTTTGTTGACTTTTCTTCAAATTTAGACAAAATACAAAAGAGACTGACCAACAAGATTTAACAGCCCAGCTTGTCTAATTATTAATGGCTTCGTCAACTTCCCATTTTCTGGTTACAATTTATTACTTTTCTTTATTCCTATTTGTTATTTTTTTCGTTCTCATTACATGCCCAAATTATCAATATACCCTCTCAAGATTCTGTTATTTTCTTGGCATAATTTTGGACTACCAGTCAATTATAAATTCAGAATATTTTGTAATATTCATGTAACATTTTACTTGGTTTCATTTGAGGTAACAAACGGTGCAGTCAAAGCAAAGTAGAACTAAAACGTGCCATTATTGATAATGGTGGGCACGCCATTAAAGAACACAATTTATGTGTGTATTTCTCCTTGGCAGAGAATTTTTAGTTTTCTTTTTCTTTTCACCTAAATTTTGCCTAACAAACTTATCTATTTTAACTTTAGAGATATTATCGTCCGCCTAATTCAACGGCTCGAATTGTAATGAAGTTCATGGAAAACAATTTGTTTGACTGAAAAATCATAGTAGCATTAAAAGAAAACAAAAGTGATTCTACCAGGAGCGATTGTGAAAGAAAAATACGAGCAACGTGAACTTTAAATGTAGTCCCCGTTTGATTTATCTACAAATCATATTTTAGTAAATTTTAAAATTTGCTGAAATATATAATTGAGAAATTGATAAAGGTGTATATCCTATGAAATGTGTGGTTAAAAAAAATTTGAGAACAATTAAAATGTAGAAATAAGGGCCAAACAATTTTTTTTAAAAAGGGGTTTATCGTATCTCTAACCCCTCGAGTCATTACTCAATATTTGCAACATGTTCGTAACTAGTCATTATTGCCTAGTAAGATATAATCTATACTAAGCAATTAACAATGCCATGGTTAGCTAATTTTGATAAGACTTGTAAGTTACTCATGCTCATCAACTTATAAACCTAATTTGTTACTTTTAGAATATTATAAGAATTTTTTCTCAAATATTTATGCTCGGGTATTAGACAAGAAAGCTCTTAGGCCGGCACCTTTATAAGATGGAATATAATTATTTTAATTCAAATGCTATTTTCTTTTCTTTTGTTTTTGCTTCAAATGCTAGAAAAAAAAACTTTGATTTGCTAGAAGAATTACCACGTGGTATTTGTCTTTTATGTTGTTGCAAGCTTTTGTATTTTCATATAAAGTTAACTAATAAATGAACACAAATGTTTCTTCCTGTCCTTTGGAAGTTTTAATTAAATGGCATGAATGGTGTAATTTTGGTAGTTTTCTCTTGTTTAAATTGAGAAATGGAATGTCATAAAGTTTTTTAGCAAAAAGAATTTCATATTTTTCATGGATAATTAGCACATAACGTCTTCACTTTTTACTATAATTGTGTTAAACGTCATTACCTTTCATTTTTTATATTTTCACTCTTATTTCCACTTTCATTGTGCAAAATGTCATTTTCGTGCATTTTTTCAATTAAAAATTATAAAATGACGAATATACACTTCTCTTTAAATAAAAGAAAAAGAAAGAACTAATTGAAACAATTGTCCCAAATTAAAAAAACGCAAATGAGTCCTAAATAAATTATTAAAATGGTAATTAATACATAATGTACATACATTTCACTGTTATTGCGAAAAATGTCTCCCCCTTTTTTTTGACATTTTGACTCTTAGTTACACATTTGATTACGTAAACTATTATTTCTATCAATTTTCATTCAATTTCTCAATAAATGGCTGTGAAATGACGAATATACCCTCATGTTTAAATAAAAAAGCTAAACAATTAATTGCAACCATAGTCCCGAATTTTTTTTATAAAGTGCAAACGAATCCGAAATAAATTATTAAAAATTATTTTTTAAAAAAAAGTGCAAATGAGTTTCGATTAAATTTATTAAAAATTAAAAAATGCAAATGAGTCCCAAATAAATTATTAAAAACTTAGAAATTTAAAAAATTAATTTTATCTAATTTTTTATTTATATTATCATTTCACGTCTCTCCATCTTCCTTTCGATTTTATTATTTTATTTTAGATTTTATAAAATACATGTTAATAATCATTCTGAGTTATGAATTGAATTTAATAGATATGAAATTGAAACTTGGATGTGTAGTCAATAGAAACCGATGCTACGTAAATCGTAAACCTTTCTATTTATTTGTCACCTAGAATTCACGAAAGTTGCTCTAATATAACATCATATTGGACAGATGGATCGGTCTGCTAGATGGGATGGTGTTTACCACCAATTTAATTGTTATCAAAATTTACTAAAATTTAATTTTTAGCAAAATAAATAGGGACTTAGTAATTAGTATAGTATAAATATCAAGAGTATAAAAAATTTAAAAAGTTTGAGAAAATACTACTAAATGGAGAGGTATCAAATATTTATTGATTTCTAAATTAGCTTAATTGAATTCTTTTAAAAGATGCATGTTGTTGATTTATTAATTATTTGTCTACCTATTTGCAAAACATATAACATTTTTAGTAAATAAATTAAATTATTATAACTTTTAAAATATTTATAGTAGTATTTCTTTTCAGTCTAGCCAAACACGCCCTTGGTCCCAGTCGTCAAAAATATTTTAGAAGAGGTAACTCAACTTACAGGTCAAGTTCATGTTGGTAATCCAACTTTAATTTATTTTAGTTTAATCACTCAGCTTATATTTTTGTTTTAATCTGACCACTCTATCTATAAATTGTTAAAAAAAATTGACGAATAATCTGTTACGTTACCTGTCTTATATTTTTTGGGAATACAATTTATTTTAGGGACTTAAAAGTTACAAATTTTATTTTATTTTTTAAATTTAAAAAAACTAGCCTTGCATGATTACAACTGACAATTGACATGTATATACTTATTAACCCATGTTTGGTACATATTTTTTAAAATTATTTTTTTCAAACTTATTTTAAATTACATATTTTCTTAATAAAATAATTTTACGAGTGGATCAATAACTTTTTTATACTTTTTAACCTCATATTTTTCAAAAAAAATTATTTTTCACAAAATTTATTTTAAAAGAATCTACAAAACAAGTTATTAGAGTGTCATTGCAGACTATGAATTCAGTCTACCACGTCATAATTTTCATAGATTTTGTAATTGTAAAATATAGAATAGTCATGAAAAAGAATATGAGTTTAGTCGTCGAACTAAAATAAAAATATAAGATTGAATGATTAAATTAATATAAATTAAAGTTAAATGACCAACATGAAACAATCCAATGAATTAGGTGACCTCGATTAAAAAATTTCCTATCCGTTGGCCGGTTTAAGGTAACGTAGTGGACAATATTAAGACATATTATTATTCGAACGAGTAACCAAAAAACAGTTAAAAGTACTAATGGATTTTGGCCTTTTTAAAAATTATTATTCACTTTATTCTTCTTATACTCCTTCCTTATTCTTCGTCTTCTCTCTAGCTCTTTCTTGAACCAGATTTAAATCCGAGTTTAAAGTGCGGGTGAGTCTCTTTCGGTTGGTGGGTTTGGGACAATTTGACTGAGATTTTGGGTTTGAACATACGTACATATATATATACATACATGACGTGGATGTGGGTTTTCAAGAATTTGTTTTCTGAGGTATAGATCTCGATCTCCTTTTCTGAACCTTCAAATTTTTGGTTATAAAGATGTTTATATGTTTCATTTCAAAGTTTTATAATTCTTTTTTACTTTTAACACTGCTGATTTTCAAAGAGCTGAAAATTGTGTAGATTCAGTAGAGTATGGGCTTTCTGGGTTTTCCTTATTTATTTATTTTTCTTCCTCAGTGACAGTTTTTTTTAAAAAAATTTTGAGGTGTTAAAATAGTCGGTTTTCATTGATTTTGATGATTTCGAAAGGTAAAATTTGGTGAAATTTCTGGTTTTTGGATTTTTGACCTTTTAATTCAAAAAATATAATTAATTACTATGGTTCTTGCAGATCTCTGAAACAACTACGAAGCTTGGATCTACTTACAGCCCTTTTAGCAGGTTAGCTACTCTTTTCTTGGTGATACTCTCGAAGTTATTTTTAAATTATTGTTCAAAATTTTTTATTATATTTTTTTCAGAATGATTTTTAATTTTCTTGAATTTCTGTTTCGGCCTGAAATATAAGTTTCAGTCACATCTTAAGCTCCCAAGACTATTTCCTTATCTAGTTGATTTAGCTTTATATTTGTGGGTGCTTTGTACTAAAGTTGCAAACCAATATCATACTAACGTGTGTAGAGAAATTTTCTCATTTGTTGATATAGTTGACATAGAGACCAGACAAGTAAAATTTAATTAGTGTATGGATATAATCCTGCATAAAGTAGACCTTGATTAGCTGGTTTTATTCTTTTAGTTCTTCTGCGAGCGAAATATGAAAACTAAATTCACTTTAATAACTTAAAGAAAAGCTGAATCCAACTAAAGTTATGTGACTAAATTAACTTTAATGACCACGTGAAGGTGTCCTTTTCTAATTGCCCCTTTTCTGTTTTGTTCTTTTGTTCTTTATTTTCTCTATATATAAATGCCTTTTATTACATACCCATTTTTATCTTTTCTTCTTGGCTATATATTTTTGTCTCCGAAGATTATTTTACTTTTGCTTGTTTGCAGACAGAAATAGATGTCAATTGGGATTTAATTTAATGGGCAACGACTTGTGAAAGACTAACAAGGATCACGCAAGTGAGTGATATACGTTGAGACGTATTGGTTCCGGTTTACCAGTTTGATGTTAGATGTCGTTCCGCAGCATAGCTCGGGATATACGAGATAGTTTTGGGAGCTTATCCCGGCGTAGTTTTGATGTAAGGCTGCCTGGTCATCATAGGGGAAAATCACTCGGTTTGTTTCATGATTTAAATAACCAGCCTGTGATAATTCAGAATAGTCATTGGGCTAATCTCCCACCAGAGCTACTTTACGATGTGATTAAAAAGCTAGAAGAGAGTGAGAGCACATGGCCTGCTCGGAAACACGTGGTTGCTTGTGCGGCTGTTTGCAGGTCATGGAGGAGCATGTGCAAGGAAATTGTCACTGGTCCAGAAATCTGTGGGAAGCTTACTTTTCCAGTTTCCTTAAAGCAGGTGACTTTGCACCCCTTGTCATGCTTTGGTGTTTTGCAAGATTTTCTAGAAAATGTCTGCCTAATCTAAAATCATTTGATAGTACAAATAATATTGTTTAGCTACTTGTGTTTTACATGATTATGCATTTATTGACTAGTTTTATGAAAGGAAATACTGAATCATGCTTATTTTCCTTCATAGCCGGGGACTCGTGACGGAACCATCCAATGCTTTATCAAGAGGGACAAATCTAATTTAACATACCATCTTTTCTTATGTCTGAGTCCTGGTATGTATTGTCTAGATCCTTAGAATGCTCCATTTACTATTTTGTATTTTTAGTATTAGGTGTTTAAATGGTACTTCATTGTCAATCTATCCTTTCTTGATCGTTGCCTTGTACCAAAGGAGGTCTCTATAATGGCATGAACACTTGCTATTTGAAGTATAGTTTCTAATTTTATTTGTTTGGCTACTAAGGGTTTTGCTGATGTTATGTTACAAACCGGTAAAGAAAAGTTAGATTGGTCTTGGTCTCCCAATTGTCATATAGTCTAATGTCCTAGACAAACATGTATGAAATAAATCTTCTGCGCTGTAGAAATACGAAAATGGCCAACAGAACGGCTGTCGTATTAGTCTCATGAAACAAGACACAAGTAATGTGAGTCTACTTTCCTAATAGATTATTTAATCTGGAGAATTTCCAACTTTTTATCGACGATATCACAAAGATACTGCACTTGTTTTTTATGGAAATTTCTGTCCTTGAGAAATATCCATTTGACTGTAGTCGAGGGAAGTTAACAAAAAAATCATCAGTACTTTAAGCACTGTCTGTTCAGTACAGAACAGTTCATAGTTAGAAGTTTAAAACAAATTTGTTCAAACATGATTGCAAAATCTTACATTTTCATAATCATGTGTTGTTGACAAGTAGTAGTTTTCCATATCTGCAAATTATGTATGGTCTAATTGTGTTGCCAATTGATATCATATAAATGGTTTACGTAATTGCATATATAATATACACAAATCTTTTGTGCCTACGCTCAGTTAGCATTTTTTACTCACGAAGTTAGGGTTATTTTGGCTGTTTATAGATTCTTCCATTTTTCATATTTACATAATTGCGTAGATAATATGCACAAATCTTTTGTGCATACGCTCATTATGTCAGTTAGCTTTTTTAATCACAAAGTTAGGGTTATTTTGGTTGTTTATAGATTCTTCCATTTTTCATAGTTGTGAAGAAGAATACTATCATGAACTGAACCTTTTTAGTGTTTGCACTACCTTTGCTCGTGGCTTTTTTCCTGTTTCTCATGTTATTTGCATTTTACTTTTATCAGCTTTGCTAGTAGAAAATGGAAAATTCCTTCTCTCTGCAAAAAGAACTCGACGAACTACTTGTACAGAGTATGTTATCTCAATGGGTGCTGATAATATTTGCAAATCAAGCAGCACATATATTGGAAAGCTAAGGTACGTTGAATATAAATTTCTTTAGTCCGTTATATATCTATACATTCGTGTGATTACTTTCTCCCATGTTAGATAACTATTTATTGGGAATTCTATTATTTGTCTTGATAAATTTTTCTGGAGAAACAAATATATTAAGGTATACATACTCAAATAGTTGAAAATTGATATTCTACTTGTAGGAATTTCTTATATGTTATACCACTAATTTATGTCAATATCTAATTTGGAAAAATAATGATTGTTTTTCTGTGCTGAATAGAGTTGTATACTTTTGTTAGCGATGTTACGTATTTTTGAGAATTCATACAAATATAATGAAACTTTATAGAATTCAAATGCAAAATTAAAAATAAAAAATAAGTGTGTTTAAAAAAATAATTTGTAGCATGATTACACTTCCATGAATTTGTTGTGTACATGCCAAAACACATCAAACATTGAACTCCAGAGATGTGCACAACCTCCCACATCCACCCTACTCTTGTACACCGTGATCAGGGGCAGAGCCAGAAAGATATGTTAGGGTGGGCTGAAATTTATTTATTTTTTCCAATGAACTTATATCATAAAAAATGTTCTAATACCATACGAGATTTAGTTTAAAAGGTTAAATTCATAACATTCATAATAAGGTGGGTAAGATATTTTTAGACACTCATAACAAAATTGTAACAAATATATTTTTAACTAATAAAATTAAATATAGAGCATATTACTTATTTTGATAATAACTTCCATTTCATGGTCGAAATAAATAAAATTTTAACTTACAAGTATAAATAAGTAATATA
>CAIGRP010069502.1:0-31392 GCA_903798385.1 Fraxinus cuspidata
CATTATTTGGTAATGAGATTAAGCCGCTTAATTACTTGAAATTGTTGGAAAATTATGTAGAATATTATGGAATATTCTAGGATGGCTTTAGATGAAATGGTACTTCTTTTCATAAGGAAGATTATGACTTTTGGTATGATTAGTAAAAGTCGAACGTGCATTACACGTTATTTTGAAATATTTTATAAGTGCTGTAAAAATAATATTTGATATCATAATGTTGAAAGGATTTGATGAGTCTTAAACGAATTAAAGAAAATATAATTTATGATAGAAATTTAAGAGAATAAAATTGTACCCTCAAGACTCAGCTTCTATGATTCAAATTTGTTGTGATGGTGAAATACTACAAATGAAAAATATATTTATACTATATTTTGTACACAAGAATTAATTGCTAATACATAAATTTAAAAACCTTTTAAAATTCCTAGATACATGAATAAAAATAAATCAATCTATAATAATTTTAAATTCATGTAGATTAAAATTTATCAAGTTAAGATTCGTTGAGTCTGGATTAATTTAAATTGATAATTAATAACACAAAATTCATACATGAAACGAATTTTGTAGTATTTATTACACATTGAAAAACGAAAAGCAAATTATTATTAAAATAATTGAATTGTAGTAGGGTTAAATCATCCAAAAAAATGATTCTTGCTCGATGTAATTTTTAATATACTATAGATTAATTCTAATATGCGTGTCCTTTTGTATGATTGTGTCTTTTGAGACACAACTTTCCAACCTATGTTTGATTCATTCATTCAAATTGGAATACGGTGAATAAGGGTGAATGGATACCTTATTATTTGACATGAAATAATGAAATGGAATGTCATAAATTTGATAAGTTTCATACATTGTTGCACTATACTATACTAAATGTGTATAGTTAAAGAGAATTTGATTGAAGTACGAAAATATGAATTGACGACCACTAAATTGAAAGTACTTAGACTTTCACATAGCATATCTATTTAATAGATGAATTGGACTTTGAAAAGTTGATGAGCTCTAAGTTCAAGTATGACCCAAGAAGATTAAACATTAATACTTGCAAACTTGTATGAAAATTTCAAAACTTGTAGATGCATCATTACCAGATTGCATATGTATTCCTAATTAATTGAATTGTGGGGGTAACTTGTCTCTCGAGTTATATTTCATACACCTTATAAATCACAGAAGAATGTCTATGAATGGAAGAAAAAAAAAGGTAGAATGCCCTTATAATATTTTAGAAGTTTGAGGATGACTCACAACTTGGATAAAATGGGATGAGAGCTGATTATGGCGGTTGTTCAGATGTGCAAATTGTAATATTTTAAACTTAGCATCTACATTTCAAATCTTGAAATTTGCATCGAAAAGAACATCTAGACGGTTCCCTTTCAAATGAGTGTTAATTGAACCAATTTTTATCAACAAACATTTTTCGACCAAGAGTGTGTTTGGTGCATATTAAAACAAGATAATACATTTTTTGAAGTGATGTGATTGAGAATATGTGGTTGAAAAAGAAAGAAAAATTATTGATGTGATGAAAAATATTATTTTATTGAAGAATGTATGGTTGAAAATGAGTAGAAAAATTAGAATGAAAAAAAATAATGTGGCTCAAACATAGGCCAATTTTGAATCATTTGATAATTCATGTGACTAAATTAGTCGGAAATAATATGGACTAACATAAAGTTTCGCTTGAAAAATAGTTACCATTTGTAAAATAGTTTGCTTGGTTTAACACTTTTCAGGTTGGATGAGACTTAATAAAGTTAACAAAATGATAGCGTTTGAAACAATTAACAAGTTTAGTGACTAAATGATTGAAAAAAGAGTTTAGAGACAAACATGAAACTCCACTTGAACGGTTAGCCAAGATATTACTTATTAAATAATTTTATTAATTATATCAAGGAAAAAAAAAAAAAAACAGAACAAGTAATCTAAATTGCATGAAATAATAAAAAATCGAATGAACTTTGAAATCGAGGCATGTGTGAACATAGTTTCCTTAAAACAAATTCGCTCCCCCACCGTAGGTGCTTGAAGTTTAGTTCGAGCGTCCGTTTCCCAAAATATAACGAAAAATCAGTAGATTTTGAACACTGTAGATGCTACTCCGACGAACTGACTTAGTATTACCACCAAGACTTTGACCGAAAGTGAAAATTATGTATGCAGACAAGTGATACAAATTTTTATATAGAGAAGAAAAATTTTCTTCACGTGTTTGTAAGGGAGGAAGAAGACTAAATAAATAGGTTGTAATTGAGAAGTATCAGTCAAGGAGTTATGTCATTGACCACCATTAATCCGACCGTTAATCTCTCGATTAATACAGACATCATCATATGAGTTTCACGAGTTAAAAGAATTCGATTTTTTTATTTGAAAAATAATAAAATAAAGGCAAAATGTGGACCTTCTTAGGGGCTAATTTTTTGTCCATTCGGTTCGATATTCGTGTACCCAAGTCGTACTCGCACACAAGTTCAAGGTCCGAAATCTATTTCGATCTGTGATTTGCACCCCTTGCGTGCACACGTGGAGGAGCCTCTATGCTAAATATGATTACACATTTCTAAAGTGTAATCATATTTAAAGCAGTCATTGCATTTATCTATTTTTCTACATGAGATAACTTTAAACTAGATCCCTCCAATACAAAATCTCTTCCAATTCTTCACTTTTAACTCCAATATTTCATTAATCCGAGCATCATTTTTTTTAAGTAAATATATGATTTCGATATTCTCACGGAGGAGCACACAAATCGATCATGATATTCCAAAATAAACAAACGGACCCCATTCAAAATTTATGCCAAAATTAGCCCTTCAATTTATTTATTTTTTCCAACTTGAACTTCAGCGTCCATTTTGTAAATGAAACAACTTGTTGTAAAGTTTATAAGTTATCATGAGTAATAGCCAATACGCTGCACAAGAAAGCATTCATTCTATCCCTTCAGGGATGGTTGAGTTGGTGGAACAGGTGAACGTGGAGACCGTAGACTACGAGTTCGAATCTCCTGTCAACACTTCCTCGGTCGAGACCGTCGCACCGAACTTGCCTAGTGAGGTTTATCTCTCCTGCGTGGTTTGCGGACTACTGCACATGGAGCGAGGTTTACCCCGTGCGCACTCACAAGTAGCGGCTGAGGGTTCCTACGTAAAAAAAAAATCATTCGTTCTTTACTAAAATCAAATTATCCGTGTATATTTCTATTCTCATTTTCTTGTATTCATCACATCACATCAAATCAAATTATGTAAAGGGACAACATGAAGATAAATCGCATTTTGGCAATTTCATGAAATTTTTTGAAACAAATTCAACAACGTAATTTGAAAATAAAAATTCCTGACATTGAGCGTTACTTAACCCACATGGTAGACAAAAATGATTAAAACTATTATAAAAAAGTGCAATGTGTTTAAATATGGAATTAAGAAAATCTCTAAACAGCACATAACCCATGTTTGGGATTTATTTTTCAAAATTTATTTTTAATTGCATAATCTTTCATATAATAATGTACACGAGAAATAAAAATAAATTTCTTTATCTTCCAACCACATATTTTCTCATAAAATCTCATTTTAGTGGAGTACAAACAGAAATGTGATATATAAGTTTACAATATAACATTGAACTAGATCGACAAATGTCGTATTAAATAAAATCTTAAAATTATTGTATCTCTCAAGATCTCATGCATATTCCAGTTGGAATCCAACTTATGTAAAATGTAGAAGTAAGTCACCAACTTCGTAACAATTGAATCATCGAAACTTTTAGTTTTGCAATAAGCGAGTCTCCATTCAAGATTTGACTATGCTTACAGTTTCATGCCAACTTAGGTGATTTAATTCTAAACAATTGTTATTAAGCCTGCAAATATGCATTTTGTCTCACTAAAAAGTAATTTAAAAGTTCAAACATGTTCGACAAAAAAGATATTATTTACAAGTAACTTTTAAACCTCTGATCAAACGCAACTTTAAAATAAGCAAACATTCAATATCATGCGTAAGAGTATCAAATTTAACGTAGTAAAAATAAATTCAACAAAACAAATTTTTTTTTTTGTGATCCTAGTTTTTGGCACTTTTACTTTCAAACATGGATTGGGTCCTTTACTAAAGGTAATCTTAATAATTTAAAAAATTTCTCACCTTTATTCCGGCTTCCGTAACCTCCACAAAAGGCAAAAGACAAAGGACTGAAGGATGACCACCCTGATGATACGAATCAATCAATCAATCTAAACTCAAAAGCATATTACGTGGAAAAATTGTAGAATCACTAGCTCCTTGAAAAAAAATAAAAAAATATTGGATCATTTGCTGCTAGGTCAATATATCGAGGACCAATAGTGCAATTTTCTCCATATATTCATTTCCCTCTCTACCCAACTAAAAATAAAATAAAAATGACAAGATTTTACTCTATCGAAGAATTTGTTTGTATCCATTTAACTGTACAGATATATCACCTCAGAAATCCTAGAATTTATTCGCGTTTTCTGTCGCCTTCTTAGATTAGCGCGACAGTTTGACCCCTTCTTATTGAGCCGCGGTTTCTAGGGTTTTAGATTTAGGTACCTAATCCTTTTTCTGCGATTTGCAGTGGCATTAATATTTTGGATTTTTGTTAAAAGAAAATATTTTGGTTTTTGCTAATTTCGCAGGCAAGAATATTATCTGAGTTCTGTGTTTTAAGTAGAGGAAATTAAGATGGACGGATTTGGAGGTGGGGGCGGTATTGAAGAATCCTCAAATCCTCAGGATCTTAAACCGTTTGGTGCAAATCCGACAGGTTAGCTACTAGTTTTTACTTGACAGTTTAGCCTTCGAGTTTAATTTGCACTATAAATCTGCTTCTGTGTATAACTTGTTGACTTCAATACTCACGATTCTTTAACTTTACCTTATTCTATGTATGTTGGATTGGGTAAAAAAATGGTTTGCAATATTTCAGTTGATTCACGGATTTAACAATACGATGTATAGGGTTTGACCTGTTATTATAGCTTAGCTGGTTAAATTTTTAATTCTCTGTTGCATTAGTTGTTCCATGCGACCTTTTAGCAGATTTAGGTTTGTTTGAGCCACATTATTTTGGAAGAATGTATTATGGAATAGTAAATTGATGGAGAATTTGTGGTTGAAAAAGAAGGAAAGTTATTGATGTGATAGAAAATATTATTTTATTGAAAAATGTGCGGTTGAAAATGAGTAGAAGAATGAAAATGAAAAAAAATTTGTGTACCAAACAGGGGCTTAACATGTTAATGTTATTTTTTGAAGAATATTACTGGAATCAGAATGTGTTAGTACCTTGCACCATGCCTTCACACACACAAATTAATGCATGTTTTGCTACCTAAATATTAAATCTTCTTTGTGCCTGAGTAGACATGAATCATTTTAATCATATGGTTTAAAGCCTTTAAGAAATTGTATAGAGAGGGACCATCTTTTGCTTAATTTGTTTGGCTGTCCAGGAGATGCGGTATTTGATGCATCACAGTATGCATTCTTCGATAACAATGTAGTCGAGGAAGTTGAGCTAGGGGGATTAGAAGATGAAGAGGATGATCTTCCTCCTGCTGGACTTGATCATGAAGAGTTTCTGTTGAAAAGAGAAGAGGTTCTTTTTTAAGTTTTTAAAATTTCTCGTTATTCACTTTTTGGATGATAATGCACGTTTCTTGTTTCCTTCTTCCATAAGTTTAAATCACTAAAGTTCTGAGATAAAATAACTGCTTAAATAATTTCAATGGTGTTTTCTGAGGCTTTCTAAATTAGAAAGCACGACTAAATATTTAAGGACACTAAATGCACGATTTTGAATAATCTTGCGCCTCTATGCTCTATTTATATGTCCATGTTAAGGTGAGGTGGTACTTGATAATCACAGGTGTTATTAAGTATGTCCTTTGATCGTGAATACTTGAATGCTTGGGTTGTTTGCGCTTATGTTAATTTTGCCTTTTGCAGGGTGAAGCACTGGATTCTTTGTCTGAAATTGATGATCTCGCCATCACATTTGCAAAGGTTAGTCTTCATATATTCAGAAAATTGTCGCCATAGTTTCATAAAGTAAATTAGTTTACGGGTAGGGGGAGTGGACTTGGTAAAGATATTGGTCTCTACATTTAATCTTTCCCTTTCCAATATTTTTTATTCGTTTATTAACACATTATTGTAAAAGTTTTTTTCTTTTATATATTTTATTTTGTGGTATTACATTAATGTGTTAAATTATTGGTGGTACTTTCATGTGTTTCATGTCCACCATGGTGCTAATATTCTGATAATACTGGCTTATAATTAGCCTTTTTACCATTTATTGATGAACTTGCTCATGGAATAGTAAATTAGCCTTTTAATCACCTCCAGAATAGAAGGAATATTATCTTATGCTATTTTTTAATATATTTTAATGTTTCGAATATACAGTTGAACAAAGGTGTCAGTGAACCTATTGGAGATCAGAGATCCAGAGGAAGTGAGTACAGTAATTACAGATTATGCATGCCACTTGAGATTAATATATCCATTAGGGCCTTTTATGAATGCATTTGTCAATGTTTCATTGAACTTTATCCTCTCGTCATGGATTTCTATTGTCTGATTATGTTGTTGGGGACTATTATCTTGACAGTGGTAATATGGTTGAACTCAAACAAAGCTGTAATTGTGAATGCATTGATATTGTTGTAGTATTTGTAAACCTATTTTTTTGAGATAATTATTTTTCTTAGGTGTTTTTTAACGTCACTGTTATTCAGAGGCTGTTGCTATATATATAGAAACCCATGGCTTGAAAAATTACTCTTCATGTTCGCTGTTTAATTTTTTATTGAGACTTAAGCATCAATTCCAGCATCGTGTGAGTCTTTCATTGGATACCTCAAAGATGCGCCTTAAATGCTATTTCTGAAGCTTGCATCTCAAGGCTAAGCCTCAGGGCAACTAACTTGTTTTGTCTGTTTGTCATCTTTTCTGGGCATTTATTACCAGCCTTAGCATTTAGGGCTATTTTTTACAGCCTTGAATTTATATTTTTATTTCTACCTAAACACGGAAGGAAAAAGGAGAGGGGTAGACACTATTGCAAGTGGAGTATGATAAGAAAAATTGAGAAGAAACTAATAGTAACAAAGAGGATGATTGAGAATCAAATAATTTGAAGATTCTATTAGTAGTGATGATGTAGGAGATTTCTGAGTTGTTCTATTCCTAGTAGTAAATTATAATTTTTTCACGTGATTTGTGAAAATTTATTATCTGCTACTTTATTGATATATTTTTTGTAAGTTTACGTTTTTTTATTATTTTATTGGTTAGTCCTCAGGCTTACACCTCAAAGTGAGGCTTATGCCTCAAGTCATAAAGGTAAAATGCCTCAATGCTCAATCATGCATTTTAAATACTGTATGTTCACCTCTGGGGGCTTCATAGAAAATCAAATCTCTTACTTGATGATTCACCCTGGACAGTGGTCAAGTTAGAAATTTAAGTTGGTAAAAGAAATGATATAACCAAGTATAGCTCATCTCGTGTTATATTGCATCGGTTACTTGTCTATTTAGAGATATGAGCCAATATCGTCTAGACTTGATAAATCAAGTTCAAACAATTAAGCTCCAATAACCTCTGTTTTTACATAATACATATGTGCACATTAACATGCAAGCATAATCACATGCACATATTCATGCATTATGTAATTATAGATTCACAGTTATTCACATGATGACATGAAGTTCATCATCAGAATTCTTCAGCGAATGATAAAGTTTCCAAAAGTAAATATTCTATGCAAATGAATTATTTTTTAGTTTAATAGTTTCAAAATAATTTTCTTGTGGGATAGATTTGATTTCCTGTCATCCCTGTGAGCCCATGCTACTGGTTTTTCTGCTGGGTTAACATGATCAGATGTGTAGTGATGATAGGATGACATCCTTTCTTAATTATTGTGTAATCCATCTTATTTATGAGGATTCCTGGTCTTTTATAGTATAATTTCTTCTGCCTAATTATAAAGTTCTTCTCTTATACACTATAATCACTATGGTGGAATTGTTTTTGATAATGGAATTGAGTAAATTTGATTCAAAGCTCAAATATTGTTTCGGAAGCTCTTTATATATACCAGCTTGAGACAAGCTTGCGAAGTTTTAATTTTCTCTCAACTCATTTACCGCTCTAGAAAACGACAGCTATTCTCTACGGATATTTGCTGCAGAATTGATGTGCAAATAGTCCCATCCCAAAATAAGTATCTTAACTTGCATTTGGTATTTTGCATGGTAATGTCACCTTTTAAAGTCAGATTGTTTTCTTAACTTCAGTTCTACGGTCCTAGCCTCCTAGAGGAATGGTTTCTGTTCGATTTTAAGTTGTGGCTCGGTATAATTACGCGAGTATCCAAGTGCTGTGAGCAGTGATTTTCACTCAATAAAAGGTTTTGCATTTTCTGAGTAAAATTATGTTTCGGCAAGAGAGTGGTAGATATCATATCTTCTGAATCTTTAATATTAATTCTAGATGACTGAATGACGATGTTATGGCATAACGTTAGGGTCTTATAAAGCAAATTCTGGTCCTCTAAAATTCATTAGCTTCTTCAATATTGCAGAGACTTATTTAGGAACAGGATATGGATAACTGTATGTGATATTTGAGCTAGGTGCTAGTGAATTAAGGATTTGATGTAATAAATTCTGATCATAATTTTGTACACTCTGACCTAACATTTTGTGACCTAGGAATATTAGATAAGCGCCATTGATTTCTGGTTAATTATGAATTTTGAGTGAATGAGATGTGAAACTTTGATTTTTTTCGACATAATTTATTATCAATGCCTCCTAAGTTACCTTTGTTTAATTAACATTTCTTAGTTTGTCAATAATTATTATCAAAGCCCTAATCAATCCCAAATGGAATCGAACATGAGTTCACATCTCATGAAACAGCATCGATATGCTTGTTAAAATGTTAGTGCAATTTCATGTCTTATTCTTGATCTTCAACAAGTCTGTAGCTTACGTGAACATGCGAGACACTCATGCTTGCCAATATTATTTCACGGTGACCTCTATGGTTCAGTCTTTATCCAAATGTTAAATTAATAACTTAAATGTACTGTATTCTGGAATTTAAAGTCATTCTAATGTAGATTTTTTATTTTTGTAATGTCAACTTTGAGAAGAAGTAAATTTCACTAAATAATCACTCTGAAAATCAACTCTTTGACCAATAAATGCCAATTTTGAATCCGTGATATATAATTTGGGCAGCGGAAGTAGATATTGGATTAATTGTTGATAGTATTTCCGTTTTTGCTCATGTTACCATGTATTCCAGGTTCATCTGCTGCTGAGCAGGCGCAAGGGGCAGGCTTTCCTAGGTGGTTTGATCAGAGTGCCTTTGATGCTGAAAGCGCTCGGGACAGTAAAGGATTGTTGTCACAGCTATATTCCTCCTCTTCACAGTTTATGGAATCCAAGTCTTTATACAGAGCATCTTCACACCCTGAACCACCACAGCAGCACTCACATCAAAACCAAGAGCAAAACCTACATCAGCACTATAGCGAACCAATTCTTATTCCAAAATCACCTTTCACTTCATATCCTCCCCCTGGAGGAAGATCCCAGCAAGCTTCACCAAACAGCCCATCTATCCACCCTA
This sequence comes from Fraxinus cuspidata, assembly GCA_903798385.1. NCBI lineage: Eukaryota > Viridiplantae > Streptophyta > Magnoliopsida > Lamiales > Oleaceae > Fraxinus > Fraxinus cuspidata. Next base: position 9,726 of record CAIGRP010069502.1, read on the forward strand.
ATATTCCATATGCCCCTGGTGGATATCAAATGCCAATTTCTTCGCCCAATCTTTCTCCTTTTGATAACGTGCAGATTCAATTGAATGCCTTACCTAATGGGTCCAAATTTGGTGCAAATTTTCCTCAGTCAACCCATGTGCTTCCAGTTAATAATCGGCTTCAGAACCAATGGCTGAACCCAAGTAGTTTACATCCTGGAGATCGTTCTAGCTTGCCGCACAAGATGTTGCAACAACAGTTACCCCATCAGAATGGGTTAATGCCTCCACAACAGCCTTTGCAGCAGAACAGAATGCAGAACCCATTTCAGCCATCCCATGGCCATTTATCAGGGTTGCAGTCTCAACATTTTAATACCCTCCTTCCTCCATCACCACCCATGATGAACAACTTCGACATGCTTGGGTTGGCTGAATTTAGAGATCAGCGAACTATTTCAATGCTGAAAAATAGGCAAGGGTTTTATCCTCAGCATGGTTCTGATTTTGGCAGCCAGAGGAGTGATAATGGGTGGCCAAAGTTCAAATCCAAATATATGTCAACTGATGAAATTGAAAACATTCTTAGGATGCAGCTTACTGCTACTCACAGTAATGATCCTTATGTTGATGACTACTACCATCAAGCTTGTCTGGCAAAGAAATCTGCTGGTGGAAAGTTGAAACATCATTTCTGCCCAACAATATTGAAGGATAGTTCTTCCAGAGCTCGTGCTAACAATGAGCCACATGCTTTTCTCCAGGTTGATGCTCTTGGGAGGGTTTCTTTCTCTTCAATACACAGGCCTCGCCCGCTTCTTGAAGTTGATTCCCCAAATTCATCTGGCAGTGCTAGTGCTGAACAGCAAGCGGTTGAAAAGCCTTTGGATCAGGAGCCAATGCTTGTGGCTAGGGTGACTATTGAGGATTGCATTTGCCTCCTCCTTGAAGTTGACGATATTGACCGATTCCTACAGTTTAATCAGCTACAAGATGGTGGGTCCCTGTTGAGACAGCGGAGACAGGTTCTGCTTGAAGGTTTAGCATCATCGCTTCAGCTTGTAGACCCCCTTGGCAAAAATGGCCACACAGTGGATTTGGCTCCTAAAGATGATCTGGTGTTCTTAAGGTTAGTTTCCCTTCTTAAAGGCCGGAAACTCCTATCACGGTACATTCAACTTCTTACTCCTGGTGGTGAACTTACTCGAGTAGTCTGTATGACCATCTTCCGTCATCTGAGATTCTTGTTTGGCGGACTTCCTTCTGATCCTGGTGTTTCCGAAACAACTGTAAAACTCACTAGGACTGTGTCATCTTGTGTTCAAGGTATGGAGCTTAAAGCTCTTGCTGCGTGCCTTGCATCAGTGGTTTGTTCAGCAGAGCATCCGCCTCTACGTCCAGTTGGAAGCGCAGCTGGAGATGGAGCTTCTGTTTTACTTAAATCTGTTCTTGAGAGAGCAACTCAGCTTCTGATGGATCCTAATGCTTCTGGCAGCTGCAGTATGACCAACAGGATGTTTTGGCAGGCCTCTTTTGATGCATTCTTTGGCCTTCTCACAAAGTACTGCTTTAATAAATATGACTTTGTTATGCAATCTTTCCTCACACGGGCCTCTCCAGCTCTTACTGGTTCTGATGCAGCCACAGCAATCAGTAAAGAAATGCCTGTTGAACTCTTACATGCAAGTCTTCCCCACACAAGTGAGCAGCAAAAGAAACTACTCTTGGAATTTGCACAGCGGTCCATGCCCGTGCTGGGTCTTAGTAGTCAGGGTGGAGAAAGTGGTGGCTCGTGATTTTCAGTCTGCTGGTGCCTTATTGAGAAGGATTCACAAAATAGATTTGCCATGGCTACTGTTTAGGGGGTCAGTATTCTTGTCATGCTGACATTGGTGCTTTATTGGAAGAAATTTGTCAGCAGGTGAATGAAGCATGATTACATGAAAGATACCAGTTTTTGCTATAAAAAGTAAAATAATCCTTTTAAGACACATTGACCGTGTATGTTTGTTACAGTGTAATAGTGTGTGTTTCACTTTCTTTGACGGGAGCTTATTTTGATGCTCTGTTGTGCAATATTGGTAGGAGACTTTAGAGAGAAGTAGAAACGTACAGTACAGAAAGATGAATCCCATGTAGGCTTTTATATTTCAACTACCTCCCTCGTTTAAATGCACCGGATGGACATCAGTTTTTTATTATTCTCTTTTGGCTTTTTTCCCCTTCATCTGCCCTATCTTCTTAAACGAGGGAGGTGGTTGAACAGTGGAATTGGTAGAAATTTTGTTTCTGTTAAAGTTTTGATGCATTGTGATTCTTGTTTTAAGTTTATTTCTCCAGCAAGTTATTTTTGCATCTGGTGGACGCACACTTCAAGGTTGCTGGCTGCGTATTTCAGCTATGCAAACGGAATGGGATTGATTCACCCATTGTTTGCAATTTGTGGAAACGGGGTCTCTCTCTTTCAATCTCTATTATCATTTTTATGTGAAATAGAGGTATTTCATATAGAGCCTTGCGATATTTGTTTTGGTGTGGCCTCTCTCATTGATTCAATAACTTTGGTCCCATGACCTAGTTTTATTGCGAAATGTGAAAGTATGAGAAACCGTCAGTTACGTGATTTACATAGAACCATTTCAATGGGATTGTCGAATCAACTAGACAGGCAACTTCCCTCTTGAGAAAGTCGAACTGAGGCAGAAAGAACCATTTCGATGAGATTGTCAAGCTCACCCGAATAAAATAGACCATGTTTATGGTACAAGGAAAATCCATAACCATAGCAAATTCCCCTCAATAGGGGGTGCCATTTGTCCATTATGGACACCCTTGTGTACATTGCTATGTACACAGCAAAACCCATGGTATAAAGGGCCAAATAATTAATTAGCTGCAGCTTCAGCCAACTTCCACCAGGTAAAAACAGCTTGCAGTCTGGATTATTTTCTCAGACGGGTATCTAGAAGAATCCAGGCAAGATGCAGAAACCCAATAACACTGTTCATGAAGGTACTTAATGAGCCAAATTCAGCAAGCCAACGAGCTCTACTTATAATTGCACTCGCCTGCATCCAAATGATCCCATTGACAGCTAAAACTGGGCTCGGGCAACTGATTGGAACAGAACCAATTAACAAGTTACTACCAACTCAAGTAGACCTTGATGGTTTGTAAATGGCTGTAACAAAAATATTCAACATTTCAGCTGGAATGAAAACAAAGGCTAAAGTTTCACATCCTAGAAACTAGATTTTGTTTGTATTTACTTTAATAGTCAAACCATAGTTGAATCCACTGTAACCCAAAAAAGATGGGAAAACTTATGAACAAGTACAAAATGCTGTACAATTACAACTCATCCAGATCAAAGGGCGACATTGTATAGGTGTACTGAAAATGATTACGAAGAGCAGTATTGTGTCGAGAGTTTCAGGCTATAGAGCTCACAACTTCAATCCAAGGCCGTGATAGAAAAAGGTGTAGCCTAAGAAAATGTATTAAGCCTAACGCTCAGTAATCAGTATAAGAAAAGTGAAGGTGGTTCACCCTATTTCTCCCAAACAAGCACCGATGTGCTCCACCTTGCACTCCATTTCATCTAGCAACCCTTGGGAACTCATCATAGACCAATTTTTGCATATCTGAAACACTTTAATTTTAACCACATTTCGTAAAACCTACCACCCACTTATCCCCCCAGTGATTCGTAATTTCCACCATTTATAATTTCTCCCAAAGAAGCACCAATGCGCTCAACCTTTCACTCCATTCCATTTCATCTAGCAACCCGTGGGGGGGGGGGGGGGGGGGGNGACGAAAGTAAAAGTTGATTACAATTTGTAGAAAACTTGCAACATGAAATTGAAAGACATTGGAAACAACTTGATCATTGATTGCTTGAAAACTAGAAATTACAATTGATGAAAGCAGTAAATTACAATGGCTAGTGCAGGGGACGAACACTAGAACGCTTGAAAGATGTTTGAAAGACTAATATCCCCTATAATAGAGTTCTAAACAAAAATCAAAGTGACGACAGTAGACATCAAAATGCCGAGGAATCGTACTAAAATTTTCTAGTTTCCAACTATTTTACAATTGAATTAAAATATTTACAATGTGTGTGTCAAAGGACTTAAGTAAAGCTGCGGTCATTGACACTTGGGAACTCATCATAGACCAATTTTTGCATATCTGAAACACTTTAATTTTAACCACATTTCGTAAAACCTACTATATTATTACATACTTCAAAAAATAAAAACAGTTAAAACTTACTACAAACACAATAATACAAAAAATAACACAGAGAAGACGACTCAATACCACAAAATACAAAGAAAAAAGTTGAAGGATTGCTAGACAATGACGATAGCTAAATAATGGGGGAGGGATATTGGGGAAGAATAACGAAATATTGAACTAACTATTAACATAATCTCACTGGTAGAGATGCTATCACACATTTTATTTGCCAATAAACTCAAAATCCTGTTTGGTTCCTTTGAAGAATGATGATGAAAAATAAACTTTTACATCTAAAGAGTCTGTAATGCAAGCACAACATACAAGCACAGTTCTAAAACTGAAACAAAAATCCGCAAAATATAGAAAAATAAACTATTACTTAGATAGAATAGGTTCAATACAAGTCTCATATTCTGTTTAGATTCGAAATGATAATGAAAAACAATACTCAAGTATAATCTAAAACATTTCAGTAAGAGCATAATCGAAAACAAGACAGCTCCACTCTACAGAACTTCCTTCCATTCACCCGAAACACCAAAGCCAATGAAGAAAAGGCTGGTTCATGCAAAGAAGCCACTCCGGTATCTTAGTCCAACCCTTTACTTGGATCTTTGTCTCATCTTTCGGCGCTTCCTCTTCAACCTCCTCATACGCTTCTTCTTCCACTGTAAAATTCACAAGAATGTAACTTAACAAGATTAAACATAAAAGGCAGTATTGTGCATAGTCAACGCACACTCCACCGCAGAATTTTATTTTCGAGCCAAAATTACCAATGCAACAACAATCACGTTTGAACATCTTTTAGGGCCTCTAGATTAAGAACCAACATTCCCTCACTTTCTAATTCAAGTGAAACCTTAACCCCCTTTTCATTTTCTCATTTTTTCCATAGATAAGAGCAGCACTACCCACAGTTCAAACTCGCTCCCATTAAAAATCAGAAGTACGAACGCGTAAGGAATTTTCATAATTATGTAAGAGCATAGGGATTGCAAACACATTTCAATATAGAGAACGCATAACAATCATTCCTATAAGCTAAGGATGATCATGAAACAAGTAAATATCAATCGAAATACGAATCAAAACATGGCGGGGGCTTAAAAAATTAAAATTGAATTAAGCTAAATCAACGAAGTTGTGCTAACCTTAGCCCTCATGTCGGCCGAAAATCTTCACGGAGTTAATCTGTCTATCAATTCGTTTAGAAGGCGCCGCAGAATCCTATAGATGAAATGGTTTGAAAGGCTACTGGTTCGATATTTATATGAGGGTAACGCAACCCTAAACAGGGGTCTTTTAGACATTTATTATTATTATTATTATTTTTTTTTCTTGTTCATTAATTTCATTTTCATCTAGTTCCAACATTTCATAGCACAAACAAAGCAGATACAAAACAAAAACTCTCTTTCAATCGAGTTTGCTTTGCGCAGTTCTCTTCCGTTGTCAAATTTGATTCACCGCAATCAAAAGTTGTTTAGAATAATTGGTTTTCATTTAAGAGCTTGTTTCACAAGAATTTTTCTAAAATCATTTTTCTCCAAAATTATTTTCTACCACACATTTCATTTAACAAAGAAATTTTATTCACCTTTTATTCATGCAATATAAAAAAAAATATTATTTTTCACTTCTAAATTTGTGCCAAACAATCTCTAAGAGGGTGTTTGGTGGAGATCAAAATTAGATTTTTAGTAGATTTTGATAGAAATTTTTGAAATGTGTGGTTGAAAAGTTGTGGGACCCATGAAAGATGTGGTTAATATTGATTGTTTGACTTTTATTTAGATTAAAATCAAATTTTAGTTCGGACCAAGAGGCTAAATATAATAATATATATACACATGAGAGTTTAATTGAGCATGCCAAAAGTTGAGCAATATCCCAGATTATATAAAAATAACATATAAAATAAAGTATTCAACTTTATCCATTATGAGGGGACAAATCCTATTGTTCTTGCTCAATGTTGAGCAATGCTATTCTTATAACTAGTGATAAATATCATATTCATCCAGTTTTAGATAGTGTGTCGTGCTTGAACTTTGCATATTGCAAATATGCAAATTTCCAAATCTAACCCTTTCTATTGTTAGACATTTTTAAATAGGTTCACACCCCTACGAATTAGGAATACATTATGTTTCTACTTAGAGTGCCCGTCCAAAACAATCTTCAACATGACCCCTTATCTCGATTTAGTTTTACATCCGAAGTCCACGTTCCACCCATTCATAACTTTTAATTCAGTTCCTATCAAATGTAAAGTATCAATCATGCCTGATGAAAATCACTCTCGAGATTCATTCACCACTGAAGGCTCACTAAACATTCTCAAGATTGATAATGAAAAAAAAAAAAAACCACTTTCAGAACGAGATTAATGCTAGCATGCACAGGTTCTTCAGTGGCTCAAAGCGTGTCCTCTTTGATTTCATCTATATTTAAGGACTTACGAACTACTACTGAAATAAGGGAATGAGCCTGAATTTCCTCGAAAATACTAGACTTCATAGATAGTATTGAAAGACGTAATGTTGAGGGCTTTTTTATCAACTTCGAAAAGATGATGGGATTTTACAGTTAGTTTCGAAAGATAACTATCACACTATGACTTACCAAAATTTTGGTAGCATCTCCTCCGTAACATGAACTAAACAAATATCATATAAAGATTAATAGCAGAAAATCCACCTATAAACGTTTTCATTTGCGATATACCCCATATCAATTGAAAGTCCAAGTCCGATTCATCTTTATTCCTGAAATCTACCACCGATTCTTTCATTGTCCTCTTGGTTTATGTTGATGACATTCTTCTAGCAAGCAACAATCTCTATGAAATTCAAGCTATCAACCATTTTCTCGATGATCAGTTCACAATCAAAGATCTCGGTGAACTAAAATACATTCTTGGTTTGGAGGTTGCTAGATCAAAGCTTGGAATCAGCTTCTGTCAAAGAAAATATGTCTTAGACATCCTTGAAGACTCTGGCTTCATTGGTTGCAAACCAGTGGCATTTCCTATGGAATCTACTCTCAAGCTCAAATTAGAAAAAGCCAACCTCCTCTCTGATCCTTCAATCTATAGAAAGCTCATTGGTAGATTACTATATCTCACCATTACAAGACCTGACCTGACCTGGCTTACTCTGTACAAGTTCTTAGTCAATTCATGTCCAAACCAGCACAGTCTCATCTAAATGTTGCTCACAGAGTTCTTAGATACATTAAAGCTACACCAGGTCAAGGCTTATTCTTTCCTCCCAAATCTGATTTACACCTCAAAGCCTACAGTGATTGGGCCAGTTTCCTTGGCACTAGGCGAAGTGTTACTGGTATTGCCATTTTCCTTGGAGAATCCTTAGTCTCCTGGAAATCCAAGAAGCAAACAACTGTTAGCAGGTCTTCTGCTGAAGCTGAGTATTGAGCTTTAGCATCCACAACCTGTGAAATCCAATGGTTACTCCATCTTCTCCATGATTTAACTATCACTCATCCTCAACCGGTACTCTTATACACAAATAGTAAATCAACTCTTTCAATTGCTACAAATCCTGTCCATCATGAAAAGACCAAACACATTCAAATCGACTGCCATCTCATTCGAGAAAAGTTACATTCTGGTTTAATCAAGATCATCCATATTCCTTCTCACCATCAACTAGTAGACGTTTTCACAAAACCCCTTGGCTCAGTCATGTTTCACACCCATATCTCCAAGATGGGCATTTTAAACATCCATGCCCCTCTTGAGGGGGACTCTTACAATACAGCAATAGCAAACCACAATACATCAACAGCAAACCGAAAACCAGCAGCAACAGCAAACCGGAAACCACCATAAGAAGTTTAAAATTTAGTTAGACAGTTGGGGAGTTAATTCATTTAGTTAGGGAGTTGTTAATTCTTAGTTAGTAAGCCGATAATTCTGTTAATCCAGCTAGTTTTCCCTTGTCTATAAATGGTCAAATGTAACGCAGAGTTTTAGATTGAGCTTGAATAATAAAAGTTCTTCTCATTTCTTTTCATGAGATTATGTTTTTTTTTTCCATTCTCGAATTTCTGCACTCATGATTGCAAGCTTCAATGAAATATGAGTATCAGAGAATTTTATAACAAATTCTTCCATTCATTCATCAACATTTCACTCGAAATATGTGAAGCTAAATTAATTCTCTTTTCAATCCCGTTGATGATCCAACCAGCCATTACTATCTACATCCTAGTGACATTCCCGGCGTTTCTGAAATCTTCAATGGAGACAATTACACCTCTTGGAGCCGCTCAATTTCCACGGCGTTGAGTGTGAAAAATAAATTAGGTTTCATTGATGGATCTTTGGAATCTCCAAGCCCATTATCTGGTGCTACATACAATTGTTGGGTTCGTGCAAATGATATGGTTCTATCTTGGATATTGGATTCAATCGGTAAAGATATTCGACAAAGTCTGTTATACATTTCCTTTGCATTTGAAGTATGGAATGAACGCAAAATCAGGTACATTCGAAGTGATGGACCTAGAGTATATCATTTGGATAAATGCCTCGGTTCCATTTCTCAAGGGTCACAAAGCCTTACTTTGTATTACAACTCATTCAAAGCTGTCTGGGAAGAATATATCAGCTACAGACCCCTGCCTAAGTGTAGTTGTGGAAAGCTCTTCAGTTGCACCTGTGATATATTGAAAAATATATCAAACACTCAGCAATCAGATGCTGTCATGAAGTTTCTCATTGGATTGAATGAATCCTATTCTGCACTTAGAAGCCAACTGTTGTTGGCTTCTCCACTTCCATCATTGGCTCGAGTTTATGCCCTCATGCTTCAAGAAGAGAGTCAAAGGGACCTGCAGAATTACTCACCACCAGAATCAGTTGCCATGACAGCAAGGCAACTTCATAGAATATTCAATAAACCTCCCACTTGGAAGGACAAGAAGAAGCCAAAATGTACCCATTATGGATACCCCAATCACATTGCTGATAAATGCTTTCAACTCATAGGATATTCTCCTGGCTGGAAGGGACCTAGAGGTCCAAGAACCTTGGCTGATACCCCTGCTGCTAATGCTGTAAGCCTGGACCAACCTGTAGAAGATGGGGGACCAAGCATTTCATTCAATCAAGATCTCTTTCAACAATTCTTGGCATTTGCTAATACTCACCAAACATCCTCTCAATCACCCAATACAGCACCTCAAATAGTAGTCACCATCACCACATGTATTTCTTTCAGTAATACACTTATTCCAAGCTAAAAACCATTACCTGGATAATTGACACAGGTGCAACAGATCATATGGTATGTTCACCTACATTCTTTACTTGTATTGACTCAACCACAACCACCAAAGTTCACTTACCAAGTGGTTCTTCTGCAGCAAGAAGACGACTAGTTTTGCTAAAGAAAAATATGGCTTATATCACTACATGATTGCTCAAAACAATATTGCACCTCTTCCTATTATCAATAGCTCCGCAACACACGTCTCATCCCAATTCGATTACGATATCTAGCATTGCAGACTTGATTTCCAACACTAGAATGTCCAAGATCCCATGCATTTCTTCTCATATTCCTTGTAACAATTTACATAAATGTGAAATTTGTCCCCTAGCAAAGCAGAAAAAGCTACACTTTCGAATTAGTAATCCAGTATCAAATAAAATCTTTGATTTAGTTCATTGTGATATTTTGGGTCCTTTCGATGTGCCTACATTCTCAGGTTACAGATTCTTCCTCACTATAGTTCATGATTACTCTAGATGCACCTGGGTTTTCATGATGCAATCTAAGTCTGAAACTTGTAGCCACATAAAGAACTTCTATCAAATGGTTATTACACACTTTAATGCCAAAATGAAGACCTTTAGAACTGACAATGGTTCTGAGTTTCTCATGTCAGAATTTTATAATTCTCATGGAATCCTTCATCAGAAATTTATGGTAAATCACCACAACAAAATGGAATTGTAGAGAGAAAACACTGATACACCCACAAGTAGCTAGGGCCTTTCTTTTTTAATCAAATGTTCCTCTCATCTTCTGGAGTGACTGCATACTCACAGCAGTTCACATCATCAACCGGATACCATCTCCAATTCTTAACAACAAAACCCCTTATGAACCGCTCTTCCAAAAACCACCAGACTATGATCACCTCAAAACATTTGGTTGCCTGTGTTTCACCAGTACACTCAACAATCATAGAACTAAGTTCTCTCCTTGTGCATCTAGGTGCATATTCCTTGGTTATCCTCTTGGATACAAAGGATACAAGGTATATGATCTACAAAATCATAGAAGAAATGTCGTCTTTCATGAATCTTCCTTTCCTTGCAAAAATTCCTCACCCTCACTCAGCAGCAAAACCCCACATATTTCCTATACCTGAACTATACTTTGATTATTCCTATCCTCATACACCAGTAATAAACCAATCAGAAGAAGTCAACAGTAGCCAGATCCAAGTTAACACTGATCCAATGCCTGATCATGTTCCCTATTCCCTCACCAGACAATAATACTTCCCCTATTTCCTCACCAGACAGTAATTTTCTTGCTGCTCAACCCCCTCCTAGAAAATCTAGCAGAGCAAAGCATCTACCCTCGTATCTGGATAACTATTACTATGATTTACAATCTTCTTCCATTGCAATCCAGTCTTCCATAATGCTGGCTGGTCCATCCGCTTCAGGTAAACCTTTCTCTCTTTCTTGTTTTATCTCTTCTAATGGACTTTCCCCCAAACACAAAGTGTTTTCTATCTCTTTCAAATGTTTTTGAACTAAAGTTTTATGGCCAAGCTATCAAATTTTCACATTGGCAGGCTACTATAAGTTGTGAGATTCAAGCTCTTGAAAATAATAATACTTAGACCTTAACTGATCTGCCACCTGATAAACACACCATTGGTAGCAAATGGGCCTACAAAGTAAAATTCAAAGCAGTTGGTACTGTGGAAAGGTACAAGGCATGATTGGTTGCAAAATGATATACTCAACAAGAGGGCCTGCGTTTTTTTGGCACCTTCTCCCTTGTTGTAAAGTTGACCTATGTTCGAGTTCTTTTGGCTGTTGCTACAGTGATTCAGTGAACAACTAGTTTTTGCACCAGTTAGATGTTAACAATGCTTTCCTTCATGGTGATTTACATGAGGAAGTCTACATGGAACTGCCCCAAGGATATCCCAGTCCTAATCCCTTACTTGTTTGCAAATTAAATAAAAGCTATATGATCTCAAACAAGCATCTCACCAGTGGTTTGCTAAACTTACTTCTAGCCTTATCTCATATGGTTTTATCCGGTCCAATTCTGATTCATCTTTATTCCTGAAATCTACCACCGATTCTTTCATTGTTCTCTCGGTTTATGTTGATGACATTCTTCTAGCAAGCAACAATCTCCATGAAATTCAAGCTATCAAACATTTCCTCGATGATCAGTTCATAATTAAAGATCTTGGTGAACTAAAATACATTCTTGGTTTGGAGGTTACTAGATCAAAGCATGGAACCAGCCTCTATAAAAGAAAATGTCTTAGACATCCTTGAAGACTCTGGCCTCATTGGTTGCAAACCAGTGGCATTTCCTATGAAATCCACTCTCAAGCCCAAATCAGAAGAAGCCAACCACCTCTCTGATCATTCAGTCTATAGAAGGCTCATTGGTAGATTAATATATCTCACCATTACAAGACCTGACATGGCTTACTCTGTACAAGTTCTTAGTCCATTCATGTCCAAACCAGCCCAATCTCATATAAATGCTGCTCACAGAGTCCTTAGATACATTAAAGCTACATCGGGTCAAGGCTTATTCTTTTCTTCCAAATATGAATTACACCTCAAAGCCTACAGTGATTGGGCAGGTTTTCTTGACACTAGATGAAGTGTTACTGTATTGCCATTTTCCTTGGAGAATCCTTAGTCTCCTGGAAATCCAAGAAGCAAACCACCGTTAGCAGATCTTCGGCTGAAGCTGAGTATAGAGCTTTAGCATCCACAACCTGTGAAATCCAATGATTACTCCATCTTATCCATGATTTGACTATCACTCATCCTCAACCAGCACTTTTATACACAGATAGTAAATTAGCTCTTTCAATTGCTACAAATCCTGTCCATCAAGAAAAGACCAAACACATTCAAATTGACACCATCTCGTTCGAGAAAAGTTACATTCTAGTTTAATCAAGATCATCCATGTTCCTTCTCACCATCAACTAGCAGACATTTTCACAAAACCCCTTGGCTCAGCCATGTTTCACACCCATATCTGCAGGATGGGCATTTTAAACATCAATGCCCTTCTTGAGGGGGGCTCTTACAATACAGCAACAGCAAACACAATACAACAACAGCAAACTGGAAACCAGCAGACGCTTTCACAAAACCCCTTGGCTCAGCCATGTTTCACACCCATGTCTTCAAGATGGGAATTTTAAACATCCATGCACCTACAACAACAACAAATCAGAAACCAGCAGCAACAGCAAACTTGAACCACCAGAAGAAGTTTAAAATTCAGTTAGATAGTTGGGGAGTTAATTCATTTAGTTAGTGAGCTGTTAATTCTATTAATCCGCTCATTTAGTTAGTGAGCTGTTAATTCTATTAATCCGCTGGTTTTCCTTTGTCTATATATAGTCGGATGTAATGCAGAGTTTTAGATTGAGCTTGAATAATAAAGTTCTTCTCCTTTCTCTTCATCAGATTATGTTTTTTTTTTTTCATTCTCAAATTTCTGCACTCATGATTGCAAATTTCAATTAAATCTGAGTTGATGAATTTCACAATATCCTTAGAAAGCTAGTGATCTTTCTTGAGACAATTTTGGTACTCTTACATCATGATTGACACCTTTGTTTACACACTTTGACATGACATGTAGTTTTACCATTCATTGTAACAACATTTTTCAAATCAATGATCTCAATTCTGACATCTTAAAGAGTGTCAAACTAGTTGTACACCATACTTAAATCTTCTTGAGAATATTTAACCATGTCACCTTAATATTTGGCATTATCAAGTAATAAAATTTAAATAGTTGAAAAGTTCTTTAAGTTAGATATCTATAATACATTAAACATTACATCAAGTGAGAATTATCTTTGAATGATTTTAACCCTACTGGAATTCAATTATTTTAATAATATCATACTTTTCGTTTTTCAATATATAATAAATATTACAAAATCCTTACTGTGTATTAATTCCTATAATATATTAAATATCACATTGAGAATTATTTTTTGACGATATTAACTCTACTATAATTCAATTATTTCAATAATATCTTACTTTTAATTCTTCAATATATAATAAATACTACAAAATCCTTTTCATATATTAATTTTATTTTATTAACTCTCAATTAACTAACAATCACATTAATCTAGATTAAATGACTGGTTTATCAACATGCCACGATTTATCAAGACACAAAAGGGCTAAGATTATTTTGTGAGTAATCTCTCTAAAATCGTAGAAAGTATTTTTAACTTGATGAATCTTGATCTACATGAATCTAGAGTTATTGTAGATTAATTTATTATATTCACGAATCTAGAAATTTTAATGGATGTTTACATTCATGTATTCACAATCAATTCTCATATATTAATTTCTTGGTATTAATTCCCAATTAATTAACATTCATATTAATCTAAACTCAATGAATCTCGAGTTGATGAATCTTGATATACACGAATGTAGAGTTATTGTAGATGAATTTATTTCTATTAATGTATTTAGGAATTTTAATGAGTGTTTAAATTCATGTATTAACAATTAATTCTTATATACCAAACATATTGTAAAAATGTTGATCATTTGTAGCATTTCATCCACACAAAAAATTTGTATCAAAGAAATTGAGTTTTGATAGTATAATTTTCTTACTTTAAGTTCTTATTCTAAATTTTATTTTCTTTAGTTCGTTTAAAACTCATCAAATCCTTTCAACAAATTGATATCAAATATTACTTTAAAATCACTTATAAAGTATTTCAAAATAATGTGCAATATACATTCAACTTTGACTAGTTATTAAAAATGCCTCTAGTATATTTGTTGAACATTATTTACGTGGACGAAGTTAACAACCTTAAACATTTTATGATATCGTGTTAAATTATGAGCCACTTGTTATAGTGCTTAAGATAGAAAGTTGTTGGGTTCAAGATATTAGAGTGAATATGTAAAGTAGATATCACTAATAATTTAGTTGTGTAATAATCATTTTGATAAATTGACCGTGTCTAATAAAATTTAGCGTGAATGAGGACATTTTGCAATATTACATTAATTCATAATTACAATTGTGACTAGCTTACATGGACGGTGGACCATGTCAAATCAAACTATGACATGTTTTGTCTGCTAGCTAGCTAGACTAGATCGTATGTGGATGCAATTGTTCAACGTAAAATTAGGATGTTTTGATTATAGTGATTTGATTTCACTTTGATTGAGAATGGTATGTACGTTTAATTATATACTTATGGTGAAATTTAATATTCCTTAAATATGATAATAATAATCAAAATATAAGAGTTTGAGCCTTTTTAATATATAAATATGTGTGTACACCACTCGAAAAGAACGAAAATGAGAGATACTGCTAGAAATTGCCCCATCAACAATAGTAATTTAGCCATGGACCAAATTCATCAGTATTAGAGACGGATTTTTAACTACTTTTCAATGGAGCATGATGATGAAAACATTACAATGAAATATCAGCTTCACGATGCTCGTGAAAAGATTGAGGGCTAACAAGGGAAAATGCACATATGCGTCAACAAATAGAAGGAAGGTGGAAAGTAGAGAGTAAGCGTATAGAGTTCGAAAAATAAATAAAAGATGGAAGGTGTTACGCCCTACCTTCGAGGCTGAAAGTAAAAGCGCCACGTAATAAGCCATGTAAGCAGAAAGTCAAACAAAGACTCGTTAGGTCAAAATATGAAGAAATCAAACAAAATCGAAATTCTTGCACAACAAGGATGAAGTCCATGTTGAGGCACTACCTCAAAGACAAAGCACAACTTAGGCCGAAGCACTGCCTAAGGAAGCAAAGAAATGAGTTGAAGCCTCCACTTAGAGAACCACTTCGAAGATCTCTTCGTGGCTCTCAAACTCGTCCGAAACTCATGAAGTCGACGTTGTCTCTTGCAATAGATTTGAAGATCCCTTATAAGTGATTGATGTAACACTTATAATAAAGTTTGTCAGTGTGACAGCCTATTGTATAGGGCAACCGACCTTATCAATATATTAATTGTATGAATAGATAGTGATGTGAAGCCTCAATTAGGGAGATGGGGCTACGTGATTCTGATCTAACGGTTACCACGTCGGCCAATGCGGTATAAATAAGTTCTCTTTGTAATTGAAAGGGGGTTGATTGGGTTGTTGGTTGGAAAATTGACAATTGAAACTCGAAATACACTTGAACTTTTAAGTGAAATATACGAACACTTTGCTTATTTTCTATCTTCTTTACATATTTATGAGCTCCAATCTCAACATACAAGACAACAACTTATATACGCATTTCATATATCCTTCCATATATTCCTATTTGTTACTACATAGATTAGTTTGGTTTCAATTCGGTGATCGTTGTTAGCGCGATCGCCTTTGTTTCACCCGCTGGAACCTGAACATTTTTGTCTTTCGCCTCAAAGTGCCCCCGCATCCATCTCCTCCTTGCTACTGCCATTAACCCGATAGCAATACATCGGAATAGTGCTTGATTTGACGTGAGTTGGTAAGACATCTGTTAGCACATTTTTTGAGGTCAACAGAAGGTGAAAAAGATAATTAGAAAGTTAAAAGAGTTCGAAATGTGATGGTTGTGATGGTCAATAACAAAATGATCCTTCCAAAATCACGATGTTAATTTACACAATGATGTCCAGGGGCTGGCTTATCAATGCACCGTATTAATTGGCCTATCGTAGTATATTTCGTTCTTTTGTATTAAGGGTCAAGTGGATTGAAGTTGTTTGACGTGAAATAAATTTTTGTAATGAATGTAAAATAATTTTAGTTTTGCACATTTTCAAACACCGTCACAAAGCAAAGAATGGGATTAAATTAGTCATAATTTTGTGCAATTTCAAACTTTGAAATGAAGTAAAGAAATTGATTTATTTGCAATTCCATATTACTTTGTTTACGTTTAAAATTTCTACAATTTACATATTTTTATGCACTCATCAGTGGCGGACATATACATTTTGAGTTTGGGGTTACAATCAAACTTACAAAAAAGTTGTGAAAACTAGACTTAATAAACACTAGTACTTTCAATATCATTTTCTTATGCTTGAAACTAGAAAAATATTTGGTAGGTTAAGAAAAAAATTAAATAAAACTGCTACATAACCTTGAACAATATTTGTTTGAAAAGATGAACTTGTAGTGAATAAAATTTGGTAGCTCATAAGGAATTAAATCAAGTTGAAGGATCTAAAAGTTGGTACTATTGTACCGAGTGTTTGGACTTTATATTGATACGATTGAGTCATTTAAGTTATTTATGGTTCCATCAAAATTTCTTAATTAGTTACTAAATTAACTATTGTTAAACATAGAATATAAATAAATAAATTTATTTCTTTTCAATATGTAAGTATTTAGATAAAATAGTTCAATATAATATTAATGTAAACAAAGTTCTTGAGATCAAATTTTGGTGCCACTCATAATAAAAATTATGTACGAGTCAAATCACGACAGAAATTAAATTAGACTTGAACTTGTGGAGTGTGTTGAAAATTTATTTAAATAAATAAGTGTAAAATATAATAATTTTAACTTTGAAATGAGACGATTCAACACAAACAACACACTCCACCTTGAAAAGATTAATATTGAAGAGATAGTTAACAAAAGAAACTTAATATGATACCATTTTTTTCACATGTAATCTTTAAATTCAAGGTATTATATATATATATATATATATATATAGGACAATTTCTTATGAGGAAAAGAACTATTACGCAAAAATGAGAATATGTAATACATAAAATAAGAATAAGAATACAAGATTTACGTGGAAACCCAAGACGCGAAAAATCAGGGACAGAAGAGGAAAATTTCACTTTATCAAAGATGATTATAAGATGAGAGGTTACTTCGAATGATGTGTTATTAAGAAACTTAATATACATCATAGATAAATTGCCCCACTTTGTGCCAAATAATAAAGCGAATAAGAGCAAAATTATGCTGCCAAGTAATGCAGCTCTCAAAAATGGCAGCTTTGAGGGGGGAGAAATCTCCCCACTTTGTTCTCCCCCCTTGTGCTGCCTGCCAGATAAGGATGCTAATCGTTTATTCTTATTTCAGTTTTTTCTAGTATTTTAACTAAGCATATTAGATTGATGATTATTTTGCTATTTTGAAGTTTTTAATATTCTTGTCAAAATGGGTTGATTAATGGAGAACTGAATCGAATCCATCCATTTAAATACATTCCACAAATATGTAAAAGGTTGGGGACGCGAAAAGGGCATGGGGATGAAAGTGCAAAATGATGGAAAGACTGGGGATGCTTGCTGCAATTTATCCTATAAAAACTACAAATATTAAACTGTAAATTTAAATATCGACAAAATCAACAATTATGAAATTGGGGTAATTAACTAATTATTGATATTTGGCCCCTATTTGGTAAGGATTAAATTTAAATTTTTAGTCGAGTTTGATAAAAGTTGATGAAAAATGTGTTGTTAAAAAATTGTGGATCACATAAAATATGTGATTAAAATTAATTGTTGATTTCTACGTAGATTAAAATTTCGATTTTATTCACTACAAAGAGTGGTATTTGGCAATTGATCAAATCACTCATTTTTTGTATTAAAATTTAATTGTTATATTAATTTTGGAGGTTAAAATTGTAACTTGTCAGTCTAATTTCTAGAAAAAAAATTAATTTTTTTTTAAACGATCCAATTATATTTTAAACAGTCATTAAAATTCTAAAACATAAATCAAACCATTCAAGAACAGTCTGACTAATTTAAACAAATGTTTCTCTATCGGGTTCAAGTGGCACCAAACTGATGATCTTTAAAGAAAGAGGTTTCGGTTCGACGATTTTCGCTTGCAGGCTCATGATGTAGGAATTTGTCAATAGAAATAAAAAATAAGCTAAATCTTTCTTAGACCTGAATTATGCGGCATGTGATTTTCATTTAACTCTTTATTTTTCTCGAGGAATAAAAATTAATTACATAGCTACCCAATCAATATATCAAAAGAAGGGTGAACCGTACCTGGTCGAAGCGACTCACCTAACATTATTTAAACCGGAAAGAGAAAGACAAGTAGGTAAGGCCAATAATCAATTTTTTCGAAAAATTAGTATTATTGAAATCTCAACCACCATTAATTTATCCTGATATATACATACCCCTAGTTTTTGTATTGATAAAGCTAGAAAATTGACTTGCACTAATTAAGGAATTGAGTATGAAATGAAACTGTAGAATGAAAAGATTCATTGCAATTAAGGAGGTCTAAGTGAGTTTAGTTGATGCTCTTCGCATAACAAAAGCATGACATTTGAAAGCGTAAAGTTTGTTCCCACTTATTCCTCCTAGTGTTGCGAAGTGGTCCCCACACGACGTGTCGATTAATTACAGGACTAATTTTCAGTTCTCATTTCCTAATTACGTCAATAATCACCTCCTTTGCAATTAGGGAACACCCTTGCGTGTTCTAGGACAAAATATTATCTAGCTTAGGTGGTACGATATGATAGGTTATATTTTATACCCGAGGTACGTGACGCTAGTGTATACCATGGTCTCAATGTATACGATATAAAAGAGGGGCTAAGGTATGCCAACTTCATGCAAATACACTGCTGATGTTGAGTTCTTTATTTCGTACAATGCTCTTCTTCTCATCCAAAAGTCTACAAATTAAGTGATTATTGATCTTGATTAAATAAATGGAGAGCACCGATTCATCGACTGTGTCGCAGCAGCAGCAGCCGCAGCTGCCACCAGGGTTTCGATTCCACCCGACCGATGAAGAACTTGTTGTCCACTATCTCAAGAAGAAGACTGCCTCGTCTCCTCTCCCGGTTCCTATAATAGCCGATGTTGATCTTTACAAATTCGATCCATGGGAACTCCCAGGTAACGTATTAAAATTCCCCAAGACGTTATACAGTATGTTAAACTATCTCGTTTAAAAGCTTAAAACACTTTGCGTGGCTGTTGATTTATCAGCCAAGGCCGTGTTTGGGGAACAAGAGTGGTACTTTTTCAGTCCAAGAGACAGAAAGTACCCTAATGGGGCTCGGCCGAATAGAGCTGCGACTTCTGGATATTGGAAGGCTACCGGAACCGATAAGCCTGTGCTGACGGCTGGAGGGACCGAGAAAGTAGGGGTCAAGAAGGCACTAGTTTTCTATGGAGGGAAGCCACCTAAGGGTATCAAAACTAATTGGATCATGCATGAATATAGGCTTATCGAGAACATTAAACAGAATACAAAGCCTCATGGCTGTGGTGTAGGCAACAAAAATGCCTCTTTAAGGGTACGTGTAAGTTGTAGTTACCTTTTCCTTGATCAACAGCGTCGTTTCAATATTTTCCTTGTTGATTTTTGGTTTGTGTTAATTAATCCAGCTTGATGATTGGGTTTTGTGTCGGATATACAAGAAGAACAACACGAATAGGTGTGTGGAGCAAGACGATATAACCGGATCGATACCACCTTCAATGGCGTTGGCGTCTGCTAGCCAACTAAAGCTCCAGGGACTAAATTATGGCGTATTTCTCGAAAATGAACACAATTTGTTAGAGGATATGATTAGTAGAGATAACGCAATGAATGGTGGAGTTGGTATCAATAAGCGGATGCTCCCTACTCTATATTGGAACAACGATGTTAGCCCGAATTCTCCTCCTACAAAGAGATTTATTGCAGAGAATTCCGCTGAAACCGGCTCTATTGCTACCATCCTTAGCCAACTTCCTCAGACTCCTTTGTTGAATGAACAAGCAATGCTAAGCTCTATTAATGGTCCTGTTTCTGGTTTGAATTGGTATAATAATTAGATAATCACTTATATATACATTACTTTTAAGTTATGACAATATATACATTTCGCTCTTGTACTTATCTTGAAAATATATATGGGTTCGGACCGTCCTCTTACCAAGGTTAATTTTTAATATGAAAATACTTGTTTGACACTTAATTAATTTATAAATATAATTGATCAAACCTATATTATAACTACATATTTTATAGGATCTATAAGTACCACTCACTTATCCATCAGTAATTTATATCATTTATAATTTAAACCGACTAAAATCACTTCTCAAACATGTATTTGATATGACAGCAGAGCTCATTAAACATAAACGAGCAATTTGGTTCAACTAAGACTCAACCATTCTTCTAAGGACCTGTCATAAAGGATAAATATCACACATCTAATAAATCTGAAATAAATAATTAAATATAATAACTTGAGTATTCCTCTTAACTTGATATATTTTAAAATGAAATCTCGAATCTTAATAAAATAAGAAAATTTTGATCACGATGATATAAATAACTTAAAGATGGTTAAGATTATAGTCAATTTTAGCCACCACGGTAATATATGTTATATGTTTATTCGATATATGATTTTTACCTTTAATATATGTGGGGCAACCGAAATGGCAAAAGAGATGGTTAATTACGCTAATAATCATTAATGTTTTAAGTAATTATAATAGTCGTGAAAGTTATTTTCTTACGATAATAATTACTCAAGTTTTTAACAATTACACTAACGGTCACTCGATAAAAAAAATATTAAAGTAAAAATACATGACATCATTTTATATAAGTAAACAAAAATCACTATTAAAAAAAATGTGGGTTACCATCAATTTAAGCCAAAAAAATATACCAAAACAAAACTTGTATTACATTTTCTCTAATCAATTTATCTATTTGACATAATGAATAACATTGTTTGTTGATAAGTTGGTACTTAGGGCATATTTGAGCCCCATTTTTGGTGTATAATACATTTGAAATAGTAGATTGATAAAGATGTAATGTTAAAAGGGTTTACATGTAATATTATTTTATTGAAAATGTATAGTTGAAAAGAAGAGAGAAAAATATATTTTGAAAAAAGGGAATAAAACAAGGGTTTAATGATGCCATGAATGATTTAATGCTAAGTTGTTAATCGATTGGTCATTATTTTAATATTTAGAAACTTTGCTAATCATTACAATAAGAAAATAATTTCAATAATTACTTAAAAAATTAGGGATCATTAATGTATTAATATAAACCCCTAACAGAAGATTACTTGTCCCAAAGGGTAGGATTTGACATCCTCCCTGACAGCACACTCACAATAGAAGAGCACTTTTT
>CAIGRP010069518.1:0-29140 GCA_903798385.1 Fraxinus cuspidata
TTTACTTTGTTTATTAATTGATCATATAAACTGCGGATTTCAAACTTAGGACTAAAATGACTTGCATGTTTAATCATCTAGAAAAGAATTAAAAAGTGACTTGTTGCTATTTAATTCATTAGTAAATTTAAATTCCGTGTTATACACCTATTCACTCCCCTCTAGGTGTTGTTAGGGTCGAACTGCATTTTTCAATTGATATCAAAGCCTTAAATCGATTCCTGGCCTTTTTTATATATTCTAGATGAGTCAGTCACTGTCTGTGCCTCCGTTATTTGACGAAAGCAATTATTGCTTACTGGAAAGTTCGAATGAGAG
Organism: Fraxinus cuspidata; assembly: GCA_903798385.1. Classification (NCBI taxonomy): domain Eukaryota; kingdom Viridiplantae; phylum Streptophyta; class Magnoliopsida; order Lamiales; family Oleaceae; genus Fraxinus; species Fraxinus cuspidata. The sequence goes on from CAIGRP010069518.1 coordinate 319, forward strand.
CTTACCTTAAAGCATTGGATGAACGTATTTGGATTAGCATTCAGAATGGGTGGGCTCCACCTGCAACAACTGTTGCTGGTGTAGTCACACCCACTGTTATCTCAATGTGGACCAAAACTAATTTGGATGAGTGTAATTGGAATAGCAAAGGCCTTCATGCCTTGTTCATGGCTATGTTTGCTGAGGAGTTTAGGCGAGTGTCGATAGGTGAAACTACTAAAGAAGTTTAGGATATATTAGAAATCACACACGAGGGTACCAAAACAGTTAAAAACTCTAAACTACAAATGTTGACTACTAAGTTTGAAGAGATTAGAACGAAAGACAATGAACCGTTCGATGAATTATACGTGAAGCTGAATGACATAGTTAACTCGAGTTTTAACCTAGGTTAAAAGATCCCTGAGTCCAAAATTGTTAGGAAAGTCCTTAGATCCCTGCCTAGGAAGTTTAGACCTAAGGTCACTGAGATAGTAGAGAGTAAGGATTTGGATTCTATTAAGATTGAAGAACTCGTAGGATCCCTTCAAACGTATGAACTCACTGTTTCTCAACCTAAAAAGGTTAAATCTATCACCATGAACACCATTAGAGAAGGAGAGAGCAAGTCCACTAACATTGAGACCCTTAGGGATGACGAAATTGCTTATTTCATTAAAAATTCCAGAAGGTGATGAGGAATAGGAGAAAGCCTCAGGAGAAAAGTAGTGAGGTCCCTAGTAAACTCTCGAGAGGTAGGCGTGAGAAATACACCTCTAGGACTCCCGTTAAGAAATCTCAATCTATCCAATGCTATGAGTGCAAGGGGTATGATCACATTATAAGTGAATGTCCAAATTTGAAGAGGAGTTTGGCTAAAGAACGTCGTAAGGCTTTAGCTGTAACCATGAGTGATGATGAATCAGATTCCAACTCTCAGAATGAGACATCTAGTGGTGAGGATGAACAAAATTTCGTGGCCTACACCTCGATTGCCACAATCGAATCTGACCATGAGATTGAAAACGTTGAAATGGAGGATGAGCGTAAACAGTCTGAAGAAGAGTCTGATTATGAGACCGATATTCACGAGTCTATTCATGAATTTTTTGAGGAGATTCTCAAAATTAAGAAGGTCAATAAAGCCGTTTTGAATAGGTGAACGAGCTTAAACTTGAACGAGAAAAATTTTTAAGTGACCTTCAGGACTATACTAGAAAATTGAGTAAGTTGAAACTGGTAAATGAATACTTGGAAATTAAAGTTAAATAATTAATTATTGATCTTGATAAATCTAATACTCAACTTCAATTGTTTATGAATGGCTCGCAGAAGCTGGACAATCTGATTAGGATAAACAAGCCTGTTGGAAATCGGCATGGTCTGGTTATGTCGATAACCATGATGCTACTGCTAGTACATCAAGGACCACGTTCGTTCTGGCCACTAACAAATCTTAGGAAACTGCTTATCCTAAACCAAAGGAGGCCTACCAGACAGCGTAGGGTCAATTGTCCAACATTTCAGCATCAAACACCGAGCAGGTTTGAACCTAGGTTCCTTCCCACTTGTCACCACTGTTGTGCACTGGGACACACTAGACCTAGGTGTCGTAACCATGTGACTAGAAGTAAAAATCAGGATTTCACTAGCAAGGTTAAAATTCTTGCCAATCATGATAACTTGGTTAACTCAATTAACTTCTACTTCTAAGAAAGTATAGGTTAAGAGGAACGACCTGGAAGGTCGTGAAAATGGTCGTGCTCTTCACGGTAAGGGCATTCAAATTTCACCCTCATTTGGAATTTAGGTGCATGCATGTGCAATTCATTGTGTCCATTCATTCATGCATGCATCACATTTATTTTTATGGTATTTTTGTTGTTTCTATTTTTTATGCATTTATTCGTTTTAAGTATTGGTTTCAAAAAAAATTGAAAAATGGGAAAAATACAAAAATATTTTTTTGGAAAACGACACGTCGTGATAATTTTAAACGTGGAATGTGTGACCAAGTAAGCATTTATCTTTTTTACAATGTTATTTCCATTGCTTATTTCAGTTTAATGTGGAGTATTGTCTATACGTGTCATCATGTAATCTTTTGCACTGCACACACTATGATCTTGTGAGTGAATCTGAACCGCGTCTGTGAGATTTTGGATGGCTGTCATGTGTTAGTAGGGTGACTTCGAATGTGAATTGACCTACATTTAGATGACCTTAGCTCGTGATGAGTCTCCCTGCATTGTTAAAAAAAAATTTGTTCATCTTATATTTTTGTTTGAAGCCTATTGGACTCGAGTAATTAAACCATCTCTTAACCTGGTGCCTATGGTTATCTGACTTGGGTTAACCGGTCTAAAGCTCATTACGGGGTTAGTTTAGTCGCTTAATGGACAAAAGTCTGCACATAAGATGATATTTACGAAAAAAAATAATACAAAAATTATATGCTCAAATTCAGAAGAGAAAAGAACATTCATCATGTAATTGAGCTCGTTTTCAGGTCCTAAAATTCATTCAGGTTTGACTTTCATTAGTAGGGATTATTTGTACTCAACAGTGATGTTTACATGTCATTTCTTACAAATTTAAGGTTTGGAGTCATCTTCACGGGTAAATAGTGGCACCTTACACACATGAGTTACTTATACATATTACTTCATCTTGAACTTAACTGAGTACGTGGGAGTCTTTATTGATAATGCTCGACTTGTGCTTGCATGGATGATTTTAATTATTGAGGTGTCGGGAGCTTGATCTGCCTATTTTACATATTGTATAAATAAAAAAAATGTTATTTTCTTAATTTTCAAAATTATGGTGCTATTTCTGTCAAGTGAGTTTTCACTCACTTATCGCTGGGGCTTACTCGAGCGACAGAAGCTGTCTCGCTTGTTCGTCGCTCGACCCTCGCTCAAGCGACAGCTCGTGTTTTTGAATTTTAACGTTTGTTTCAAGGGTTTTTCGCATTTTTTCCCATTTCTTCACTTGATTTCTCCAAAATCTTCATGACCCACGCCAAATTGGAGGCTTACCTACTCCTTCAACACTTCAAATCTTGCATTGAACGTGTTATTTCATCAAAAACAACAAACTTACAATGTAAATTTTGAAAAACTTGTTTATTTATTTATTTATTTATTTATTTTGCAATTCTCTTGGTTTTTTCTTTGTATTGATCATTCTTGTTTTGAGTTTTTTATAATACATTAATGTTTTGAACATTGTCATAGATTATCATCAATTGTTGCTTGATATTCCACAAAAACCGAATTTTTGATGCATTCTTGGCATGCTTTTGGTAGTTTATTGTGTGTTTTTCACTATAGTCGCTCACGTTGCATTATTAGATGATGTGCATTGCATTGGATTTCATGAGTGGTTTGTGAGTTGGGTGGTTGAGGTTGTGGTCATGGTCATGGTCGTGGTTTAGGTGATTTTAGATTGGTTTTTGATTTCAAGTTGTCTTTGGTCTTTGCAATTGAATTGAAGATGATTGTTTGGATTTGGTTTTGCCCGTTGGAGTGCCAGGTTGTTGGTTCAGAGTGTGCATTAAGTTTTGTGCATTTGCAGTGGATGTTGGCACCGCATGGTGACATCACGTCACTACGTCATGACGTCACGTCCTTGCGTCTTGACATCACAGCACGCGTCCTGTCTTTACGCCACATACGTCTAGGCATCACTACATGTCGTTGTGCATTAATGCTAGGGCACGTTGCATGTTACCCTATCTACCTCATTTTGCGTACATTCATGCATCTCAAGCATATCACGCATTAGTCATGTTTTTCATCACAGTTTTTAATGCTTTTGGTTCAATTCTTTTCAGATGCCGCCTAAGAGAGCACGCACGACCACTTTCATTCCTAGTTCCTCCACTTCCTATATTATGACTAGGTTCATCTCAGCTATGGCCCAAGACACTTTTGGGTCGCAGTTTTCTCTTTAGCCCATTTTATTTGAGCACGAGGTCATTATGTCTGACCTACCCCCGACCTCGTTGCTATTTTCACTTCTCAAGGTTGGGAGCCTCTATTAGGTGAGTTAGTACCCTCGTCGAGTCTATTAGTTCAGGAGTTCTACGCTAACATCCATGATGTTAGTGGTTCAGCTTTTAGGGTTTTTCTTCGCTGTAGGACGGCTAAGATTACTCCAAACGTTATTTCGAGTCTTATTCACATTCCTTGAGTCGTCCACCCCCTATTTCCCTACTTGACTCCGATACTCTTCTGGCGAACTCTTTAGTTCGTTCGACAGAGTTTAAGACACCGTTGGAAGGAGGTCCAGGTGCGATTCACACTGGTTCTCTTCCAACCGAGCGCCATATTTTGTTGCGCATTGTGTGCACGAATCTATGGCTTGTCTCCCATACTTCTTCATTATCAATGGAGAATGTTCGTTTTCTTTATGCTCTTCTGCATGGCAATTCCATTGATTTGCCTTCCTTCATATGCCAGCAGATTTTAACGGTCTTTCATACTACGGGGACGAGGGTTGGCCTGCCGTATGCTTGTTTGATCTATCGTTTAGTGATAGCCTTAGGAGTTAATTTCTAGAGGGGGTTCCTCGGCGGGTTTATAGTGGATTGACTAGCAAAGTGCGCTAAGTTTTTCCAGTTGGGTTTCTCCGTGAGCATCTTGGTGTTGATTTACTGCTATTACTTTGTTTATTGATTGATCATACAAACTGCGGTATTCAAACTTAGGACTAAAATGACTTGCATGTTTAATCATCTAGAAAATAATTAAAAAGTGACTTGTTGCTATTTAATTCGTTAGTAAATTTAAATTTCGAATTATACACCTATTCACCACCCCCCCCCTCTAGGTGTTGTTAGGATTGAACTACGTTTTTCATAAATGAACATGACAGTCAGACCTAAATTTGAGCTTATGTTCAATATGTTGGAATTAAAGCACTTAACTGAGTCAAAACTTATTCAATGAATAGGAAGTAAATAGGGAATAGTTAGAAACAGATTTTCTGAAGCGAGGAAGTGATGAACTATAGATTATTTAGTGATGAGAATGATCATTGGATGTTAAGGAATTGATTTTGGAATCTTTTGATAATTTTGAGATGTTAAGGAACTAAAGTGAAAAAAAAAAATTTGAAACGATTTTTTTTTTTTTTTTGTGATAAATATTTAAATATTGAATATGTGAGAAATTTTGTCATTATTAGGCGTAAGTCGTGGATTGTATTCATTCATGTGCACATGATTCAAGATGTTGGATTCTGATACCCGATGAATTCCGGACTATGATGTAAACGTTAGTTGCCAACAACCAAGTCCAAAGGCTCGACCCGTTGGAATTAGTTTAAAGAATTAATGTTGCTCACAACCCATATATATCACTTCTAGATGGCTTTGAATCTTGACTCATTTAAGCCTTTTATTGATCCAACTAAAACCTAACATAGCCTATATATATGGAGTGTTTTCCCAAACTGTAAAGTGTGTGATTTTGTGTGAGGAACAAGAAGAAAACGTGGCTGCCTTCTTCTGCCCAAAACCGACTGCAATACTGAAGAAAAAATTTGTCAACTTCCTCTTTTGTTTTGGCATCCATCTCATGTTTCTTCCATTGTTTTTCTCCTGCCTTTGTGGCTTACAAATCATCACAATTATCTTGTCTTTTGTTAATGAGATTGAGGAGCAACCAAGGTGAATATATTGGTTGTAGGTTGGAGCCGTTTGGATTAGTGGTTTGGTAAAGGTAATTCGAAATTGAGCCCAAAAATCACCGTTTTAACGACCCTTAGAGCAAGATTCCGCTACAATTCGTATCAAAGCCTCAAGGTGGTGAATTTAGCTCAAAAACTGACCAAAAACTATCCAAAAAATCGAAAATCAAGCAGAAAATAGAAAACAAACCTCTCTAGTTTTTCTTCAATCTGACCTAATCTGTTTATGCAATTTTTGACCAATCCAATGATCGGTTGGTGAAACGGAGACCACCTACGAGATGTGTAGGTGGAGGAAATCTTGGTGGTCAGAAACGTGACCGCCAGCGGTGCGTTAGAAGGAATCTGAGAACGGTTTCTTCTAACAGTTTGTTCCTGACATTTTTTTTTATATTTTGGTGTTGTTAGTTTTCTATTTCAGGTTATATAGTGAAGTATGGACGATTGTGTTCTTCGCGTGTTCGTGATTCAATCCTGGTTGATTGATTCTTGCGATTGTTGGAGACTTTAGGATGAATAGTGGTGGTCCTAAATTCTCATATCTCGGTATTACGGACTCAGATTGGTCCGCTCCGATATATTGGCTAATCCCAAATTTAAATTTTAGCATTAGCACGTCATCATATGGGAGTGACATTATGATTGAAGTTACCATGTGAGATAACATTGCTTGTGCTAAAAATTTAGGAATTATTTGCCCTATTTGAAATGTTGAATTTTGACTGCAAGTTGGTAATTGTTTTTACACTTCAACTATTGTTTAGTCACTGCGTGAGACTGTTTTGCGTGAGAATTTGAAGTTTTTGTTGATATACCTGCGTGTTGCATTGATTATTCTGTTTGAATATCCAGACTTGACCCGTTTGAACATTCCATTGATACTGAGATCTTGAGTCTCACGAAACCCTGAGAATCTAGAACGGTGTATAGTGTGGCCTTATGATTACTTTGTGTGACCTGTTTATACACTTTGGCTAATTAGTTTTTCAAAATGTTATCAGATTTCGATTTTGAAATTTTCAATGGGAAAGTGAATTTTTCAATTTAACAACAAAAGATAAAGGGGATTCTGGTTTAACAAAATGTTTCAAAAGCTATAGATAGCAAATTTCCTGCAAATTTGTGAGAAGCATAAAAAGAAGAAAAAAGTGAACTTGCTTACATTGGAAATTCTATGTTGCATGTACCAGTCATATAAACACCCACTCAAGAATTCCTGCACCAGACGAAGCATAATTTACTCCAAACAGAATGTTTTTCCCTTTGGTGCTTTGATTTGCATAGGCCGGAAGGAGCGGCAATCCCATAAATTCAACTGATATACATACAATGGAAGAAAGAATGTAAAGAGATTATGTGGTTAGATAGTCTAAAACTCGATGCATATAGTAATTAACGTTAAAGATATATGTGGCTATTTTTTACCAAATCAAAGGCTCGACAACTCGCTAAAGACATGATCTTGCATTAAGTGGTTTGTTACTCTTGAATCCAGTATCCATAAAAGGCTAAGATCTAGTAAGTAATATTTGTCACCTAGACAACACTCAGATAAATATATTCTAGTATACTATCCTTTAGCTCAAACACTTGTGAGCTAAGTGATTCAATACCTTGTAGTTGAAGTACTCGAATTCTTGTAATATTTGTCCTGTACCAAACCACTTTTATGTCTTTACTATATAATATGTTCTTCTTGGACATTTTTCCAATTCCTCATCCTTCTCGCATTGGTTCTACATCATTTAATACTTAAGATTCGAAGTCTTTTTAGAACTAAAGCATTGCTACATAAGCATGTATTCGAGACTTAGTAACTCCAAGTCACACATCCTCTAGTGCAACACACCGGGTAGTTTCAATAAATAAAATTAACGCTTTAATTTATAAGATTGATCTTCAAAATTCCTAAGTGTTGGGAAGAAACCGGTTGAACTTACTACTTATCACACAAAATATGATCAACTAAAATGTTAAAACACTAAGATTCAATTGTGTAGCTAATAACTGAATTGTTGTATGATATTTATTTTATTTGAGAGAAAGAATAACGAATGTAGCACGTGATAAAAATCATTATACAGTCCAATATGGATAGAGACATATTGCTAAACCTTGCATGATCTAATTGAGTATCAAGTGATTAAATGCGTCTTCACATGTTCACATCCTTCAAAGAGATATAGGAGGGTCACATATGAGGATAAGTTTAATTATACTCGAGAGATTACTAAATAAAATCAGAACATTGATCGTCAAAAACAAGTTTTATCGTTTTCTTGATTTTTTGTTGAAACAGATTATTAAAAAGGGATTCAAAACCCTAGTCCTTGTCTTTAACCGACTTTATAAACACTTCTTAGTTGCTTATTAGTTATTTTTTAAGTAGTTAGTTATAAAACCAACCAATTATTTTTGCTCCCGATTGAGTACTTGGTCCTCGTGGGAATAATACTTTAGTCGCTCTTTATTACTTGACTACGATACCATACAATTGCTAAATTTTAACGATCACCTTGCTACTGATGTATTGAGTCCATCCTCAATTGGACTCCTGGAAAATTTACCACAGAAGAAATTTGAGTTTGCCGATGCGACAATAAAACCTAATATTTACAAGGACAGATTGAATGTTTGAACACATTGGAAGGGTTATTCTGGCTAAAGGAGACAAGTCATGGAGGCTTCTTGATCTCAGGGAAGCATTGCAGAAGGTTTAGGGTCTGACTTGATGACAACTGATTTTCTTTGGGCGCGTCTTTTGTCATACAATGTTGAACTCAATACGTGTTTTTGTTCACATAACAAGCATCCGTAAATTATCTTTACACTTACCAATTTTACATAAATTACAAGATATTTCATGTGATGAAGTGATTCTACTTGTCCCCTGAACTAAATTCTTAGAGAAAATTTTTGATAACTTCTTGATCCCGCTTATTAGATTTATTGGTAGTTAATTTCCCGTCTTGGNTGCCTAAGTGTTCGCACACTTTACTTTGTGATATCAGTTACTTTCTTCAATAGAAAGAAGTGCAATATGTGAGCTTTATCCGCACTAATCATATAATCATATTTTAGTATCATTATTATATTCGGCAAGGGATAGTCCAAAAATAAAACAACACAACATTGATCTCACTTTTAGAACCCATAGACATTAACATGTTACAATAACTTATCCCTTTGACAATTATTTAATCAATTAAAGAAATAAATAAACGAAAGAGAAGCCACTAAATAACAAATAATGCATTGATAATAAAAGTGGAGTAATATACAACTATTGGATCTTGGTCATCATACTAACAATGCTTGTCTTGAGAGAACCCACTCTACTATGTTTTTGTTCAGCGATGAAAGTGGAGGTGGTTTAACACAAAGTCTAGTTTGCACTCGATTTTCGAATCAAAGAATAATCTAGACTAAGATAAGAACTTTTTTCTTTTAAGCTTAAAGAGCACAAGTATTGATCGATGTAAAACTTCCCTCTGGAGATTTTCTAACTAAAAAATGTACGAGAAGCATGAAATATATACTCTCTCTATGAAAGCTGAAGTTGCCAGAGTAAGGAAATTATAAAATCAGAACATTTTTTTTGGTGAATCGCATGTTCCAATGTCGAGACACAGTAGAATGTTTTGACAAAGATATCTAACTCTAGGTTCCTTGTGGGATTTTCTTCTAGAAGGCGTCTTTTCTCTTTAAAAATATTGTGCAAATCAAGAATCAAAGAGAAGAATATTTTTCAATTAACGCTTCATGTGGTGCTTGGATGTTTTCTTGAACTTTTCTCACCCTAAGTATAGTAAAAGGACCAACCAAGTTTTTCACACGCTGAGTTGGACGAAATTAACTGTCATGCGAGCAATTCTTGTCATTTTCGTTAGTTGAAAGGGCGTAGACAAACGGAGGGACTAACGGGATACGCGTAATTTTCCCCCAAAAATAAATGAGAGTTATATATACTTTATTACTTAATATTAGCTAAAGTATTGAAGACTTTTAAACATAATTAGAAAGTTAACAAAAAGAAATCTCTATAACACTTGTTCAAGCATACGTTTGTTGTATGGCATTGTATGCGAATTTGGCGACAATTCGATTAGCGGCTTGTGATGGATGGACGAAATCCCAAAACAGGTATTGGTCTCTATTTGTACATGGGATTTGAAGCGGAAGGCATGCTATTTCCAAACCAATTCTTCTGAGGCGACAACAACCTTTGTCAATGACCGTTAACCCTACAACAAGATCCATTCCATGTATCGAATTAGCACATATTTCGAAAATCATAATTTTACTATATTAGTACATATTGTGTAAAGAAATCGATATGTGATAAGCTTGTTCTTACCATAAGCAGTAGAGTTGTCACGCAACTCGAAAAGCCATTGAGAAGCAGAGCCATATGTGAATTTAGAATCTGTGAAGTCTGAATTTAGATGATAAACGAGAGACTTGAGTTGGGAGTTGAATTTTTCAATAATATCATTAATTCCAGTTGCACACTGTCTACCTTCACCTTTGAAAAATGGTGTGCAACCAATTGGCGGAACATCTACAATGAAGAACTTCCTTAGACCCAAGCTGCGGATTTCCTGCACAAAATATATAGTAATATTAATTTCCATTTCCATCATTCCATATATAATCTAAGGAATGAATACTTCGTTGACCTTACCAATATATAACCTTTATACGTCTTTATGAGGATATCGGCATATTCATCTGGACTATAAAGCATACTAGAATTGGATAATGCGGGCAACAGATAGTTGAGATCATAGTCATTAGAACCAATGGCCAGAACTACCAAAGCCTTTGCTAAATATTGGCTCATTTCCTCCTCTCCCATTTGATCTCTCAATTGATTCAAGGTGTTTTTGAAGTTCTGAATTTGTTCACTCAAAGAGAACAGACTGCCCTGTTCACATTTGCATTTGTATGTGAGATCTTGTATGTAAAAAGTGACATTAATACAAAATAATTTAAGGTGCACATTACCAGAATACGTCCACTGTCCTCAAGAATTCCTGCACCAGTCGAAGCATAATTTACTCCAAACAGAATGTTTTCCCCTTTGGTGCTTTGATTTGCATAGGCCGGAAGGAGCGGCAATCCCATAAATTCAACTGATATACATACAATGGAAGAAAGAATGTAAAGAAATTATGTGGTTAGATAGTCTAAAACTCGGTGCATATAGTAATTAACGTTAAAGATGCATGTGGCTATCTTGAACAGCTTAAGCTTTCTAGATAAAGTGATTTCACTTGTATCGGAGAGTTGAAGTTACATGTGTGCACGTGTCAGGCTTTGATGAGGAAGAAATGAACCCTGCCTACATGTGAAGGGGAGTGTTCAAGACAAGAGTTAAATAATATACATGCAGCCCTCCCTAACAGTTTAAAATTTTTAGATTTAGTAGTTCGACGAGGAAAATTAGTAATATATACCTAAGTAGTCTACTAAGAGCTTCCCATTAGTGCATCTTCCAGTAGGTCCATCGGGGAAATCGATACCATAAGGAAAATAGTTGGATTTTGTTAATGTCATGTGGAAATTGAGGTTGTTTCCGGGATCACTAAGTGAATCTCCAAACACGTACATTGCTGTAAATTCTTGCTTTGCCATGGCTTCAGTCCATGAACAACCAATGCAGATTAACAGCAGAATTACATGCTGAAACCATTTAGCCTCCATATTTATTTTTTATATCACTTTTATTCCGTTTCTTTTGTTCAGTTCTACCTTACCTTAGTGTTTATAAAGCAACCATCAGAGCAATTGCATTAATTATAAGAAATTAATGAGGTCTCAAGTCACTTCCTATTATTCTGTGTGTTCTGGTGAACAGCCAAGATTCCTGAGTAGCGCATGCGATAGCAAATTAATGTAGTGGGAATTATGGCCGCGTGCTACCATACATAGTTATTAAAGCCGAAAATCAATATCATTCAAGATCATAGGTCTGAACCAAACGCTTAAAAATAACATAAATATACGAGCATTCGATGGAGCATTGTCTATCGAGTACACCAGAACATGAACGTCAATTTGTATCCTTGATTCATCTGACAAGCCTTTGAAGATAAAATTTTCTAATTTATGTTCATGGAAATGCGAGTCTTGATATTGTGTGTGTCAATAGTTCATATTAGAATAGACGAATGTATACACATTCGTTATGGTTTATGTTTAGATGATGAATGCAAGATATAAGAGTGACGTATGTATTTAATTTTCAAACTCAATTGATTATTGGAGATTAGGGACGCGACCAAGTGGCTTGATTCCTCCCTACAAACGCTAATTGTACCAACTTAAATTAAGTAGTTGACAATTTGAGCATAGTTTTTGGAGATAAGTGTTGTTATAGTAGGCATTGTTACCAAGGGCAATTATTATAAATAGTAGTGCGTGGCTTGCCCAAATAATTGCTCAATTGTTTGTTCTTCCATTAAATTTTTCAAGATGAATCTCTTGCCTGCTCTCTGAGTATTAACCATTCAACAAGGGGATGGCAAAAATATATTGTCGTCGTCCCAAATCTTTTTATTTTATTTAACGTTTTATGTTTGTCACATTTAAATCACATTTTTTTATGTATATAAATAATTAAATAGGGCGGTAAATGGAAATATTATAAGTGGTAAAGGGGTGTGTGTGTGATGAAAATCGTGCACAATTTTACCCAATCTCTCAAAGAATTCCTCATGTAGCTAAACTACACTACTCTGGTAGAGGAATTGTCAACAATTCCTAAATTAAGTGCTTGTTTGGTAAAACTGCAATTTGCTATAAAGTTTATCAAACTTCATTTTTAGCCACATATGTTATTGGACTTACTACTTATATCCACTTTTCCACCACATGTTTCATTTAGCAACATCGCGCATCCCCTAACTAAAAGAGAAAAATGGAAGATTGTCATGTTGGGAAATTATTTAATTTTCTATATGGGTCGACATATATAATTAATTGTATATAAATGTTATCTTAAAGTTAAGTCCAAAATTAAAGTGATCTAATAAAAAATTAAGAAATTGGACTTTGGACATCTAAATAAAGTGTGTGTCGGATTATATGTGTAGAGACCGAATCCATTAGGGTTTGTATTTGACGATGGGCCAAATACATATGAAAATTACATATAGGGTTATGATCCTCAATTAAACACAAGAATACAAAATAAAGATTACATACGATGAAGATAGAGACATAAAGAACAGAGCAGTCAAATCATTGTTCAAAGAAATGCAACACTGCATTTTATTTTTGAAATTCTACAACATTGTCAAGGAAACTACAGGACTTGGTTTTACAAATTTCATTGAACTACTCAATAGCTGGAATTGCTGCAGAGCCAGGACTCGGAATTCAGTGGAAACCTAATTTAACTACGGAGAATTTTTTCAAAACTAAAAATAAATGAAAAACGTTATATAAAAGAAATTTTCTCAAATTTCAGGGTGACCTAAGAAGCCACTAGCCACACTTGGCTCCGCCACTGGCTGGAAAGAATACCAGGACACGTTACGCGGGAACAGATTACCACAATTATCACTTCTAAAGATTCTTTTAACTTTTATTCTTCGCAAAAAAGATCGATTGCTACTAGTGTTCAACGCAGTTTAGCTAGAAAAAAAATTTGGCAACTAGATAACATTTTACAACCAGATGTTCTACAAATGGAAATGTATTAAACGCAAAATTATATCAACCTGCATTCATTTCTTGATGTTTTCATTACAGCAGATGCCAGCCCGCCTGATGCATTGGTAGGAAGTGAGCTAGCCAGGAAAGTACAATCTCCATATGCTGGCTGGGCTAATCATCACCAGCCTCCTCGTTGGCTGCTTCACTGAACGAGGCAGCCAGGTATTCAGCAAGGCTTGGCTCAGAAGTTGATTTATTCGAAGCTTCCGATGAAAATTTAGGTTTTTTCATGCTAATGGATTTTGGAAGCGATGATATCTCAGAATTTGGGTTAACATTTTGACTCTTCCAGATAACAGGGTTCAACTCCTTCCACGGATCTTCAACCATTTCGTGGTTGTAGTACAGATCTGGTCTTAGCTCTGTTGAGACAGGACTATGCAAAATTGCTCCTCTCCTTCCTCTCTGTCCTGAACCAGGAGTCATGCTATTATAACCTGATGATCTACCCCTGCTTCTTCCTGCATCGGGATATGGACTCGCTCCACGTCCAGAACCATACGAAGGACTGTTGTTGTACCTTTGACCTCTGCCCCGCCCATAACTGTAATTAGGAGTACCTCCTTGTCCAAAGCCTGGGCTCGTGAAGTTACTGCCTCTTGGCAAATTAGATGAACTGCTATAGTTAAAAGCACCACTTGGTGCACCCCATGTGCTCTGAGGATATCTACCCGAAGGACTAGCTGATGCACTCCCGACAGGACCATAATTGTGATAGGCTCCAGGTGCTTGGAATATTCTCTGAACATGAGAGTTCATAGTTTGATCTTGATACGCTGGAGAGTGAGTCATATCTGGATGCCTTGGTCCTGTTAAAAGAAATTCGATAAATGTTAACATCGTGGTCTGCTTACAGTGCAAGAAATTTCAGGTCTCCATAAAAGATAACATGCCCAAAAATGTTAGGAAGATCAATGGTTGAGTTGTATGCTCTCTAAATGAAAAAAAAACTGCTGATCATTTCAGAGATGAGTGTACATGCGATGCTGGCAGAGTCATGTTAACATTCCAAGTGGAGCCTACATTAGTGAACCAGACATTACACATTTATGTAGTTAAAGATTTTGATAGAAATGTCGCTTCGTTCTGAACAATCGGCTTTTCAAAGGGCCAAGGGGAAGCACCGGCCTTGGCATTTGCTTTGATTCTCACTGTTGTACACTCTGTTAGCCACTCACACACTATGCTCTGTGAATCGAATTTTGGTTTTGTAAAGTTTTGCCTCTAGCCCTAGTTTACAACACCAAAACTATAAAACACAAAATGGGAGAAAATGAGGAGTAATAATTGATAGTGTTTCTTGAACTTCTTCACACCATGGCTTACTGATTACCTTTTATCTTCACTTCAAAACTGGATCGTCGTTCCATCTAAGAAAGCTTCTCAATAATAATATTTCGGACTTACTCCACAAGGTGAATCAAGTTAGTTTACTCATAATGTTGAAGATAAATGAATAAAGAACTCTCTTTTCTCTCACTATAACAGTCTATGTTTTCAAGCAAGATGATCATTTATTATTTTTTAACCCCGATCCTTCAAAATTCCCCAGAGACCATAAGCATTTCAATTGCACATATGATCACATAAAACATTTATCCAGTCTACTTCAATTCATGTTTTTTCAGTCTCGTGTTCGACATCCTCAGGTTACCCAATCAAAATTCTGCATACAACCACTTTTTTTTGTTTTCAGGTTACCACTTAGAATATGTATAAAGGCAATTCAAATAGCAATGAAGCAAAAGGAGTCCTATTAGTCAATGTAATTTTTTTTTTTTGTTAGCTACAATGGGGGAAACTATAGCACAAGCACACAATGAAGTAGCAGACGACATTTCAACAACAAAAAGTCAGGAAAAGACATTGATTACAATAAAAACAACTTAACGAGACAAGAATAAGCCAATTACTTGGAGGCGTGTTGTAATATTGTTGTGGAGCCTGATGAGAGACCTGACTACTCCTCTTGTTTGCAGAGAATGCTGCCATAGGGTCAGTGTAATAATCGAATCTCGGAGAAGCATAGTTAGCCGGAGTTGCAGTTTCGCCTTCCATCAAAGGATTGGAAAGGCCATGACTGACAATTCCCGAACTCTCAGGAATGTTATCAATCCCTCCTCGACTTGCTTCCATTCGCATCGCTTTCAGCCTTTCCCTTCTTTTCTCAGATTCCTCCATTTATTATTAACTATAAAAGAACAATAATTCAGATTTTTGCTGCTAGATGCAGGTAAAATCCAAAGGAAAAACAACCAAGTTCTTTTTAATTAATATGGGCTGACAGGGGCGGAGCCAACTGGGTCTAGTGGGAGAAGTTGCCTATTTCACAGATTACACTAGAAGGCCAGCCGGTTCTAAATGCAAGAAGAAAAACATAAGCAACCAAATCAAAAATTCAAGAGAAAACGCTGTAGTTATAGAAAGATTACCAATCAAGAAACAACAATTATAGGGAAAAAAATCGCAAAGGAGCTATAAGATGAGAATCGTATATCGAGGTTGTGCTGAAATTAAATCATTCACAAACAGATCGAGTGCTAAATCAACATATAAACCCATTCTAATGCTAATAAATCTGAAATCACCTTCCAAGTTTGGTGATGAAGAAGTAGAGTAGAAATACAATATTAGCCCGCTTGTGCCTAGCTCTATCAATATGATAGGCTTTTAGTTGGGGTTTAGATAGAAGGGAAATTTAGCCCAAATACCTCCTTTTTCTTTTCAAAAACAATGAAAATATGCCCTCATTTTTTAATATTAATACGTACCCTCTTTTAACAAATTTAACCCTACTATCTAAGGCAAAATTGTCAAAACCCCATTTACCCCAAACAGGTCACACCGTAGCTGAAACACGAATCTGATCGTCTTTTTCGATTCCTTATTTTTCTAATGGAATTAGGGGTTCATTGAGATTTCTTATATTTACTTGGAAGTTACTTATTTCATATGAATCAAACTAATAGAATGAACTAAAAGCGTTTTGCATTATGAACTTTATATCTGCGCACATTACTTAGTTCAGTTCATTAAAGTCATGTCAAGACGAATTAAGAAATCGAATATAAAAGAAAAAATACAAGGATATCAAATTTTCTCTATATATGACATTTTAGTTTTTAAAGTGAAACTTATTACCTTGTAATATCTGAGTCCCAACTTATGAATTGTGTTAAAAAAAATCTGTCAAATGAGCTGCTTAGCAGGTGACCAGAATTAGTAAATAAAAAGGACAATTAAACCATCGTTTCAAAAAGATTAAAAATTTAAAATAAAAAAAAAAAAAATTCTTCCTGCCTCAACATATATCCGAGTAGTCTAGTTCGTCACCTGCCTTGTCACTACAAAAGGTAAAGAGGATGTCGAAAGGTCAATCGTGATGGGAAAGAGAAAGATAAGGAATGAGGAAGACTGGCCACTAGAGAGGGCAAAATTTCGTACATTACATTGTCCCGACCCGAATGAGATGGTGATTTCCCTGCCCGAATTCCTCAAATCCATCCCCATTCCCGAATTGTTTTATTTTTATGTTTTCAATTTAAATTAAATTTATAAAATCGATTAAAATTAATTAATTAAATGGAACGGTAAATAAGATTTTTTTTATTTTTATTTTTTTTGGGTCGGTCCTACTATCTCCTCCCTTCACGAAAATTCCCAATGGTGGGGATGGTAATGGAGAACCCGCTCCCAACCCCCAACCCTCTATTGCCATCCCTTTAGACTACGTGGCGAAGGGTGGTTAGGACACGGATTGCTCGAAAGTTGGGAAGAGAAAGAGGGGAAAAGATTAGACGGGGACTGTGGAAAGTGACTTATTTCTTCTTGCTTTTTATTTTTTTCAAAAATTATTCAATATGCTTTTAAAACAATGTATCATATTCAAATGAAAGGCATGAGATGTTTGAAACAAAGTTCTAAAATGCGTAATACATGACAATATGTTCTAGTTGAGCATCAAATATTACAAGTATATGTGTGCCAATGCAAAAAATATGTATAATTATGCGTTTTTAATTTTTAAAATTATTTAAAACTGATAGATAAATAAATAATACATTATCTGAACTTTATACATATTCTCGAAATTCGAGAAATAACTTATTTTGAATTTTCTAAACATTAAAACTCTACAGATTGCTATATATAATTTATGGACTTAGGTGATTTGGGTAATTTTATATTTGTTGGGCTCAAATTGCTTTTTTTGTTTTTCAAATTATAAAAATGGGCTGAACTTTGCTAAGGTAATTTTGGAGACAATTTTTATCACAAATACGTGCGTATTTTAACATTTAAATGCGCACATACGGTCAACGAAATGTGTTGACCGTATTATCACGAGCATGCCTCTTATGCAGGGAGTTTCGAAAATGTCTAGAGCATATGTGCACATTTTAAAACATCGATTTTAACAAATAATTGGATGTAGTACGTTGACGGGTACTTATTTTTCAAAATCTAAGGTAAGAATCGAAAATTTGTGTTATTAAAGTTGAATACAATTTTCAGACATGTTTTGGAATTAAATTTAAATCCTGGTTTAATTTTTCTTATATTTTGGTCGAATCAAACATAATTTAGTCAAAACTTACTGTTTTAAGACAGGAGGTACAGGATAATTTTTCAATGCTTTCCTCTTTCTTTTTCTAACTTTTAATAATTTTTATATCATATCGAAGTTTCCATGGTTGAATGGCCAAGCAGCCTAAATTATTGGAAACTAATTCATTAAAAAAAAACAAATTCTTATAGTCGTAAATTAAAAATGAAACCGTAGTCGGAAATCATTCTTTCCGAATATTCTCGAACATGAATTAATAACCGACGAAGCAAGTTTATAGCTATTTAATTGTCAAAACAGAGTCTATAAAACGACAACGGTAACAACTAACTTCTTTAATAATCATGATTCCAATAATACTAAAGCAAGTAATTCATATTTTGAATACTTTAGAAAATCCAAATAATTAAATCTATAATTAAAGAAATGGAGCGGCTATGTAGCCTTATCCCCTTGATCCTTTGAGTGCATGTATTTGGCAAAAATGATAAAGACATTTGAATTGTGATTTATAAGTCATAAGATTATGGGGCACCCAAGATGTTGGATGCATTCATCAATTGATTTTCATGATATTCACTTCACTAGAAGCTGTTAAATAGGGCAGCATCATTTGATTGCATCTACAGTACTATTCTATTTGAAATGTAGGGCTATGGGCTCCATTCACAATGGGAAGTGACACTTTTTTGTGCATTATAATATATATTAAAACCTAAAACTTCATTTGATCATGATGTCTAATTCCAATACGATAGGGCTCTATCTATGCAAGTCATCAATATTTCAACAATAAACCATAAATAAAATGAGAAAAGTGGACAAGAAACATGTCTAAACTTGGTAACTAGGGATTAGTTATAGTCGTAAATAAACTAAAAATCATTGATGACTACTTTGCTAATTTACGGTGTGCAATTTATTTATTTCAAATATTGTTCGACATTGTATAGTTGATTGAAAATTTAGAATTGTCACCATTCTTGAGTTATTGGCTTATATTGCAAAGAATCAAAGATATAACAAAATTCGTTTTGCATCATATATATAAGAGATTATTTGGTTCGGGCCGAAGAAGTAATGTCACTTGATCATTATCAAACTAATTACAATCTTTGAATGCTACATCACTATTTGATATTGTAGCGTTTCTTCTTGATGTAAATTATAGTTCATATCATTTCATGTCTAGAAAAGGGAACATAGTGACCCATAAATTGGCATCCTTTGATACCTCAAGCCCAATCTCTACTACCTGAATTGATTATATTCTGAAATTTATTTCACGCGATGTGTGTAGTAGTGACTAAACCTTAAAAGTTGCCATTGAGTTTTTAAAATAATGAGAAATATTGAATACCCTGTGACAATTTCCATTGGATTATATAAAGCAACAGTAGGTAAATGAAGTGAGACACAATACCTTAGGCCATATATTTAATCTGACTAACAAAGTAACAATCAAGATCATAAATATTATTGGTCATACTTTATTCACAGATGTCAGTATATAGATGGGGTATGTTATGGAGGACAGTGGAGGCCGGTGGTGGTGGGCAACCGCTCTCCGGCGTTGCTGTCAATGCTTTTGCATTATTTATATTCCATTGAGGAAATGTTGTGTCGAAGTGGTCTTTTTAAAGCATCTTCAATGGAATCATGGATTGCGTCAAAAAGTGTGTCAATTTCCTCAAAATATTTACATGGTAATAAAAAAGATGAAGAATGTCTAGCGCATTATTCATGATTCACCTGTAGAAGCCACTTAAACTTTTTATAGCTTAATAGTTCATTAAAAAATGTGTACTTTTTCGTAATTTATCTCTATTCATTCTGTACATTCTCTCTCTTGTACATGTAATTCGCAATTAGAGCAATCAACATCCCATTGCACATGTTCTTTTCTTCGTTCCCATTTTACTTACAACATGTATAACAATTCACATGTTGCATTGGAGATATTCATATTGCTATGTTAAAAGGTCTAAAACTACATCAAAGGTGTATAAATATAAGGAAAATATTTTCCTTAAATTTAAGGAAAATATTTAACATTAATTCAAATCTAATCGCTTATTAATACTTTCAACGCAAAATTAATCTTTCATTTAAAATAACTTCCCACAAACGGTTAACGAAATAAAAGAAAATTCATATATAATCGATCCAGTAACAACAAGCTGGAACTAGTAGCAAAAGAAGCATGTCAACAACTTTATTGCCATCTCTAGTCATAAAGTAACACGATTCACATCCTATATTACTAATAGAAACTACAACGCTATAAATTTTAAACATTGAGAGTGATTGATCAATTATACAAATGTACTAATCGTGACAAGTAATAAAGTATGTGTTCGGATTATCATCCTACAGAGATTAAGTACTTACTTTCAACTTCATTTTTATTTATGTTAGGTCCTAATTGTAATTTACCATTTCTCTATTCAAAAATATTGTTAATTGAGTTGTAATTAAAGTGAAATAGTTGGATATGTAATTAAAGTCAAAGAGTTGAAAATTGGCAGTATAGGTCATGGAAAAGTGCGGGTTGCACAATTGAAAAGTTCTTCAGTGATTTATAAGTTTGGTGCTCAGAGTCAGCTAAGGTTTAGTAATATATGAACCAATTGTAAATTAATTTTTTTAGTGGATCTTTTTGGCAAGATTTGTCCCGAGACATTTTATCATTTTAAAGAGTTATTTGAAGGGTTTTCCTCTGTTATTAATTTTTGGTGTTATTTACTTTTTATTCTTTGGATTACGTATGTGATTGTTTAACCTTAATCATCTAAAAACAATATATAAGTGACGTGTCACTCTTTATTGGTTATTCCGCATAGTTCGATCTAAACAAAGTGATATATATTTCTTACAATCTAGTTTCAATCTAAATTAATGTGGTATCCTACTATCAAATCGAGACCTTTTAATTTAATTGATTTATATTAAGCTAATCTAACTAATAAAATTTGTGGAGGCTTTTGGGATTAAGTAGTTAGGAATTCTGATTTCACTTAAATTATTTAATATTCATTTAATCGAAATTTGTTCAGCCCCTTTTCATATATATTAACAACCGAATTAATCAATTTTAGTCAGTATTCTAACTCGAGCAAAATTAACCCTATTTCCACATCCTAATTTACTATATCTCTATGTAAATTTATATACATGTAAAAGCATTAATTTATAGGAATGCAATCAAGACCAAATAAGCTATAATAATCTCTCAATCTCTGATAAACGTCACTTATTGCACGAATCAGACAAATAAATCTCCTCTCGGACTTAATATTGCCCATATCAATTAAACACACCATAAATAATTAAATCCAAGTTGCATGAAATCAATTGAATTAAATAAATATTAAATCTAAGCTATATCGTTCATCCTAAACAATCAATTTTTTAGACAATCATATAATTGGAACTAAATAACAAAATGATTAAAAAATTATCGTGTTGATTACAATAAATGAAGAAAAGAATTCAAGCAATTATTGTTCTTCTACACCCATTTTCCAACAATATATCATCAATCTCTTCTTTGATGATTGCATCTTCTGTCTAATTGTGTTCGTCAATCTTCAAATTTCAAATTGAGATACAAATACTGATAATTCAATATATTTGGATGTATTCCTCAAGATTGTATCTATATTCTCCTCTTTGTTAGAATGAAAGAATCTTATTTATAGACATCAATTAAGGTCTTTCACTTGTGCGATTTGGTTCATGTTTCCTTTTTTGTTCAAATTACATCCTTAGATATTGCAACTGATATCCTTCAACTTTGAAACATGACTACTTGGTCTTTTACTTCTAAAATATGTCAAATTTTATTCTTTTTTTCTTGAGCAATTATCATTCATTTTCATCGGTTCTCGTCCAATAACAAATTTTCTCCTGAACTAATCAATAAATATATATAAAAGTTAAGTATTTAGTTAATAAAATTACTCTCCAAAACTATTTTTAAGGGCCAAGATAAATATAATATTTACACTTGTAAAAAAGCACAAATATCCATAAATTTTAAGCTGTGAACAAGTGAGAGCGCATTGCATTAGACAACATTAATAGGCAGTCCATTTTCTTTGGCAAAGATTAAACCCTCTCTTATCAATATTTTTTGATATATGAATAAAATAAACTTATGTTAATTTTTGGTTGAAGCATGTAATTAAGTTAATTATTGAAGTGGAATTTCTAATTATAGTTTGCAAATATTATGGCCAAACGTTTCCTCAAAAACTTTTCTTAAAGTCTAAAATTTCATTAAAAAAAAAGCTGAATTTTATTATACTGTTTTGAATTTCGAAATGTTTTTCACACTTTTTATAGAATTTCGATTTCTAAACCTTATCCGAATCGAAAACACTAGGAGTCTGTTCTCTTTACCATTATCAAGTCATTTTCTATTTTCGATTCTATAAGGTTCTTTTAATCATATTTATATTCGTAATTAGTGGTTGTTATAATATTTTATTTATTTGTATTGTTTGTCTTTACTTATTTTGCTTGAACCTTAAATACAGGTAAAAAGTATTATGGTGATTACTTTCTTTATTATGGACTTTGACAACGTAACTAATGCATTAATTAATTATTTTGTTATAAATAAGAAGATCTTAAGAGAGAAGCTTTTCGACCGTACTTCTAACTTTTTGTTTGAAAATTTTCAAGTCCAATCCACAAAATAATGAAAAATTTAGTCGAAAAACATTTAAATATATTCGATGTACTAGTAAGATCGATTAAATAAGTCTATGTAGATTTATACTTTTAAATGAAGACGACACTACCTTAAAATTTGATTTTACGTTAATTACACCTAAATCCCTAACTAAATAATTAAAATTCTGTCGTTTCTCTAATGTCATAATAACTTATTTAATAAACCTATGCTTAGGCACAATATTTTATATAAGCATAATTAGTCTATTTATAAAATGTTTGATAGCAAATGATGCAGCTAACTAATCAAAATGACTGTTAGTGTAAAGCCAAAATTAGTGTCTGCAGTTTAAAAATATCACATCTTTACGTGACGAATTTACCGCAACTTGATGGGTATCAAGTTTCATAGTAAATAAGTCATATAATCGTGTCGTAACTGTAAAATTTGAAAATAAATCACATTGAAAAATCAATAGTAATTTATTCATCCTCAAATTTCAAGATTTTGTAGTGACGGACATAACTAGTAGCATATTTACATAAAAATGGGTGCTAAGTGAGGATTGAGACGTTAAGCTTGAAAATGAAAGCTAATAGAGTGACGAATATTGAAAGTGAATTGAATTTCGATTGTGATTAGAGAAATTAAAGTTTGATTACTTAATTATAAATAATGAAAGATCAGTTACCAAAAATAAAATTAACCAAATTGAGAAGACTTATTTAGGAAGGAAAACATTTGTTGTTGTCATGTTTACTTGTATTCAATATAAAGTATTAAAAACAATCTTAAGCCCCTTATTAGCTTAGCGGAAAATTTTTATAAAAAATCATATCATGGTCAAAAAATTAATTTTAATCACACTTTTTATTGGATTAATAAATTCTATCAATTTTTCAATCACATATTTTATTAACTTTTATCAAAATTTATTAAAAAATTTATTTTTGTTTAACCAAACAATGGCTAAAATATAAAACTATTAAGTTAATGAAATTTCTTTTTTTATTATATTTCTTGAATTCTACATTTGCATGGTAGCTTCTCAACCAGTTGAGTTGCCTGGAAACTCCCTTGAAAGTAAAATTAGAAAAGAGTAATTAATTATTATTGTTGTTGTTGTTATTATTATTATTATTATTATTATTAGTATTATTCATTGGATTTTTTGTTTATATATTCACAATAATAGAGGAACAAGACAAAGAAAAGGGGCATTTTGTTTGTTTAAATAAATCAAAGTGGACATTATTTGAATTGGGCACATCCTATTTCTGTAAACAAATACGTGGGGACCCAAAATTCAATTATAATATTTAGAAGAATTCCCAAAAGTAATTATTGCTTTAAAAAAAAAAGGGAAAAAGGGTGGGCCTTCAACATTAAAATACACGACTCAGAGTATCTCATTATAAATAATAAAAAGTTATTAAGATAAGAACAAATGTAGGACGGACCCTTGAATTTTCTCGCGTCTGCAGCTAGAAACAATACAATTGCTCCAAACAATTTTCTTTCATGACAATTCATATTTATCTTTTTTTAGTGCAATTTATGGTCTCGAGCTACATTTGCATTCACATAATGGGATTTAGGGAAAATAAAATAAATAAGATAAATAAAAAGCATAGCTTATTCACTCAAGAAGCTCGCTGAAAATCATAGACGAACATATAATGGAATACAATCCAACTGAAAACATCTAAATATCATAAACATAAGCGGAAAAAGTGTTGTGGTTGTTGATCTAATAGCTCTCAAATGATCTTCAATAAAAGGTGCGAAGCGGGCTCAGTTTGAAAACCACGAGATTATTCCAACAATTGAAACTCCAACCCAAAACACTCGTATTGCCTCTTGTTTCCCAGCCACAAAGGACTCGATTCCACAAAGAATTATTTCACAAAGGAAGGTGATACGGCTGCAACTCACAAAGAAGGAGAAGAAGAAAGGAAGACACCAAGCAAAGCTCTCAATTGCAAAAAAGCAACTGCCTCTTTTCCTATCTATTGCAAAACGTGTGCCATGGTTTTCACTCAAAAAAGGAGGCAGCCCGTGTATGGTTTAGAGCAAGAATTATAATAACAATTAATGGGCCAAACAAAGCACAAACAGGCCATCACAAGTGATTGGGTTTAACTTCTAATTTTGGGTCACATCTCGTGGTATTACAAATCACTGATTTCAATCTTGGGATGAAGCCTATGTAATAAAACCTTTACCAATACAAACCTTATAGAACGGACCTATTGTGTGTATCAACAAAAAATCCAATAAATCTCCACCTTGATACACAATAATCTTGCAAGCAAACAACACCAAGTTAATACTCATCTAATCAAGGTAACTAAATAAAATTGGAAATCTTTACCTTACCAGTGTATCGGACTCGAAACACAAACCATATGTGCTATATGTACTCACCAAAGGCTAAGGTCAAGCTCCAGCACAATCTATATACATAGTGATCAATTAATAGCACATAATATAACATGTAGTTATAAAACATGCGATAAAAACACGTCATAGGATAATATATAGATCTTTTCAACATGTTCAACACACAAAGAACAACAATTAGCACCAAGTTAATCAAATAAATAGTCAACACCTCTCCACACCCCCTATATATCACCAATGCACCATCAAGAATCTATTCTTCATATTACCAAGTGACACACTTATTGCTAATGCACCTACTAAAGTAAAAATACACCCAGTTTCAAACATCACAATAGCAATCCCAACTACTATGCATGCAACATGATACACATGGTAACATGATCACTCTTAAATTCATGCAAATAAACACATAAACATAATGAAATGTAACAAAAACAATGCATCAAAATCAAGCATTGATTCATGTAATGGGATTTCACACAAATGCAAATACACTAATAGCCACAAGAGAGTTTGTTATCAATAAACCTCACTCGAATCATAACTAGACCCGGTGATAATGTTCACCTCACCTCTCACCTTTTCTTTCTTCTTAATTGTCCTTTAGGACAACCTATTATAAAGTGTCTAGACTTACTACAGTTATAGCATCTCTTTCCATTCGCTCCCGACTTAGACCCATCCCAACTTCTACACTTCTTTTTACGACCCTCATCATTCGAGTCGCCACTGTCTTGATTTCTCCGATTCCCACCATGCCAAGCCTGAGGTCTATCTTTCATCATGTGAACGTCGCCACTACTTCTTCCTTGTTTTTCATCCCTCAACTCCATATCCCTCATGTACTTAATTGCAATTTTTACATCTAAGCATCATGAATAATATTTAAGAAGATAAAGGCCTTACATTGTTCAAATACTTTTTCACCAGCACTTGTAATATTTTGAACCAATTTGTTAAAGACATTTAGATTGTCTTCCAAATTTTTGGAGGAGTCAATTTTGTAACTGAAAAAACTTCAAGCAGTAAAAGTAAATTTGTAGTGGATTTTAATGTATAAAGATCCTCCAATTTTTTCCAGAGCTTTAATGTGAAATTGCGTTTATCAAATTTTCTTAAAACGGGAACAAAAAGGTTAAAATAATAGGAGTACAGGCTAATTCATCCATTTCATTTTTCTCATCTTCAGCTAAAGTTGTAGAAAAAAATTCATCAATCGCTTTAGAAAAATTTTATTAAATAAAATACGTTTCATCTTTTGTTGTCAAATTAAAAAATTACCTTTGACATTAAAATCACTTAACGCAAAACGTGTTGTCATTTTTACCCCGAAATATGCACTAAACACAGAGTGCAAACAAACAACAACCATGAGAAAATGAAGACACAATTCACACAGAATAGCCAACCAAAATCTACTAAGATCACAATAGACACCATTCTAGATATTGAGGGTTTCATAAGATTTACGAATAGGTAAGCTTCAAGTGATAATTCTAACAGAATAATCAACGCAACAAAAAATCAACCAAAAAACCTAAAGCACATCCACGAAGGTTATAAGGCACGAATTAGCAAATAATAACATAGGTCTAGCAATAGACAACAGTTACCCCACATGGTAACCACAAACATAATGTCACCCAACACGATGACCTCTAATGCAAACAGTAAATTATTACCCCCACACGATAGCTTTAAATGAAATAATAATAGAGAAAGAACACAATATCGAGCGGATCTATCTATTGATTCTTAAATTAACGAGAGATAAAAACTTTTACAGATTTAGAGCCACCACTATTCGCCCTAAACTTTTCAACAACTGTAATAATGTAGTAACAAGAATCGGCAACCGAACAACGAATGGCAAAACTATCTAGAATCAACGTATTGCTCGAAATAGAAAACGAACACCACTAGCAGGTCTACAAAACTTTCGAGGACAATCTGTCTTCTACTTGTTTTCCTAGAAAAGCCTTCACTAGCCCTCATGTGTGGCAACATTCCTTACGCATGGTCTTCACGCGTCGTTGTGTCGAGACCGCCACGTGCATCATGCACATGTCTGCTACTAATTTCTGGATTCATCGAGAAATTTATCTTGTTTTAGTGTAATTTATGGATTTGAACTCTTTTCTAGTTCACCAATTAAGACTTAAAAAAAAAAAATATTCATAGTTTATTCACTCATGAAGCTCGCTGAAAATCGTAGACGAAGCAATTAAATGAATATAATCTGCTCTACTAAAAACATCAAAACGTCATAAAAATAATTTATTTTCTGCTGTGCATGATTAAGTAAATTACCAACAGTGGTATCAGAGTCTACTTTGTGTTTGTTAGAAATTATTTTACATCGTAGAACAATCAAAAGTTGACTGTTCAGATTTTTCTCGAATCTAGCAATATTGAAAATTTTTTTTATCTTTAAAAATCTAGTTTTGAAAAGAATACATGTTTTGGATCGAATTTTTTTTTAATTTCCACCAAATAGACGAGCAATTTGCAATTTACGCTTATTTAGTTTTCGCTGCTCAAGTTCCACGACACCCTCCTTACTGTTAGGTTCAAAAATTGAATATGAAACTGAAGAAGAATGTGTTAGTGAATATTATGATGATGAAGAACATGGGTCGTCTTTCGGAATGGTGGGAAGTGAGAAAAGTCTGCCACCAGTGCGACGGTGTCGACGGGGGTATAAGAAACAGTACCCGGGTGAAATGAAGGGTATCACTGAGGAAATGAGGTTTGTTTCAATGAAACTGAGAAACGGTAGCAAGAAGAAAGGGAAAGAGAATTTATTTGTTGATGATAAAGAATTGGAAACGAATGGTGAAAAAAAGGAGAATTCTTCATTGGATAAGGAAATTAGGTCTTTATTTGCACTGGGTAACCACATCTGCATACATTCATCGTCATCTGCGTGCTGATTTTTCCTGACTATATGTGGGGGAGAGAAGGATATTAATAGTGATGAAAATGGAGGGAAAATGAACAGTGAAATGTAATAATAGAAAGGCAAAGTGTGTAATTTTGAAATCGCCCTTACCTATTTGGTGGAAATTATAATTTTTTTTTATTTCTGGGGTCACTAACGATTTTGGTGGTCAAACAGACGAAAATCGTCAATGATGACTGGAGCTGTGATTTTTTTTAAAAGTATGGTACTGTGAATGGTACAAATGAAAAGTTTGGCAAAATCTGCATCTAACTGAACCTTGGCTGCAATTTTCCCTATTTTTAATCTAATAAAAATTAGTTACCGTCATCTTTGTTAGTGGAAGAGCGAAAACTTTTAAAATCAGAGATCATTATCTCTAATCTTCCATTTCGAGCAAGAGAGAAACCGACTACCATTTTTAACCAACGCTACCACGTTCGCCTGTGAGTTTTCCTCATTTTTTCAATCGTTATCACTGGCGTTTTTGCTGAATCTCTCCTCCCTACTTCATTCAAACTCCTCATGTTGTAGTTGAAGAATTTATTTACCATGAATACTTGCATATTAACACGAGCCATTGTGTTTCTAGTAGGTTCCATGTCGTGATTTGTACAGATATTTTCATGGCACTGACCGGACCTCAGGGGCGGACCCACCACATGGCCAGCCCCCGCGGCCACCCGTACTGGGTCTGCCAGGCTCACTACTTCAGCCGGAAGAAACAGACGGACCGGCGGAGCCGCGGAGAAGAAGAAGAATAGAAGATGCAGGCCAGAATCCACCAATTTTGGGCATTTCTTACCTTTGGGCTGTATTTAAAAAAAAA
>CAIGRP010069540.1:0-25173 GCA_903798385.1 Fraxinus cuspidata
AAAATCTCAAGTTAAAGTTAACAATTAATTTTAACCACACATTTGATGGGACTCACAACTTTTCACTCACACATTTCATTATTTTTATTAAAATCTACTAAAAACCTGATTTTAATTTCTCCAAGGGCTAAAAATTTTGAGAAATGTTCAAATTTTCATTAATAAATAACCAAGTTACAGTGAACTCTAATTCTAACTTTTAAACAAAATTAAGAAGTATTAACTTACTATTCTAAACAAAGACAAACTTTAGGAAATTAATCTAAACAAATCTCCTAATAATATAAAAAGTGAAAGAAATAAATAAAAATCAATTTCCACCTGAATAAATATTCTAATTTGACAACTAAAATGATGAAATTTGGCCACAAAATCAGTGGGTTAATGGTTATAATCATGAGTTCAGTTTGTGGATCGTTTATACCTACCAAAAAAATAAAAATTATAATTATCCATCCAGTTCCTAAACGGTTGATTGGGTCAATATATCAATTAATAGAGTTCGGACTTCCAATTATCAAACATTAATCACAGCCACTTTACGTGTTTGATAATTTTTTCTAAAAAAAAAAAAATTATTATGAAAAAACCGTAATATCTTGTGGATTTTGAGATATAGTAAAGTATAGTTTCTCAAATTCTACTTTTTCCTTAGAAAAAGGGTAAATTTCATTAAAAATGTCACCGTGTACAATCGACAAAAATAAAAGTTGAAAACAAGTAAGTATTAGAATAAATAAACTCTATTATTAATTAAAGTTAAAATAAATAAATACTTATTTTGACAGCTAAGTAAAAATTTATACTTGAAAATGGTAATTTATCCAAAAATGTTAGTAAACGATAAAATAAATTACTTATTAGTAAATAAATCAATATTTTAACCAATTTGAGTTAAAAGTAAATAATTTATTTTAATAATGTAAGAGTTACTTTAAAGATCTCATTTTAACTTAAGAGTAGAAAAAAGTAGGTTATCCAAACACGCATCAATACAAAGTAAATTTACTTGTACATAAATAAACAAATCTTAAAGGGTGATTGGTGCAAAACCCCTTGACCTTTACCTCTGTTGCGAAATACCCTCGTATCATTTCATTTTGGCAGAATATCCATTTAAATGACCTTTTTCGTGTGGAGGACCTATCTACCGTCCAATTCCGCCAATTCAATAAGTTTAGCTGTTAAAAACTTGGAACAATATTTATGGCCAATAATATAAGGGTAATTGAGGCAATACCTATCTAACATTTCTTGTTTTGTACAGTACCCTCCTAATCTTTCATTTTTCTGCGATATGGAATACAACATTTTCGTCTTTTTTCTCCATAAAGCCTTGTAAAGTGATAAATTTACTCCTCTTTAAATAACACAAGAATAAACAAAATTCAGAAACAATTACAGTCAAAATCTCAAATCTTTTCAAAATATGCAAATGAGTTTAACTAAAAACATAAAAATATATATTTTTTTAAAAAGGAAGAAGTTCATCTTTCCTAATAACCCACATAGAAACAAAGCAATTTGAAATGGGAACGTGGTAGGGGGTGTGATGGTGTTGGAAATATGAATATTTTTCTTTTTATTTTTTTTTAGTTAGACTCATTTGCATATTTTGAAAAGATTTGGGACTCTAACTGCAATTATTTCTTAATTTTTTTTTTCTTTTATTTATTTAAAGATGAGGGTAAATCCGTCATTTTACAATACTTTATGGAGAAAAGTAACAAAAAAAATGTATTCCACATAGTTTGGATGATTTATGTGATTTTGATTCAAAATTAAAGATTAAGGGTATTGAGCAAAACAGGTAAAACTAATGGATTGGATGGTAGAGGTCTTTCGCAAGAAAAATATCATATAGAATAGTATTCCACAATAAAAACAAAGGTATGAAGGATTTTGCGCCAACAATTACCCAAAGAACACAGGTGCTTCGAAGGCTATTTTTATCTTCTAAAGAACACGGGACAGGAACCCTTGGTCCCAACTGAGAAGGTCTCTGTTGCATCAAAGAAGAGGTTCGGCCTGAAACTTATAAAATTGAAGATATGAATGGGAAGGCACAGCCTCATCCATGGAACGCGGATCATTTATGGAAATATTACCAGTAAGAATATAAATATATAGTTTGTACAATTCTTGATTTAATAAAATTTACTTTTATTAAAGTGTTTGTAAAGAAAAAATAATTCTTATTGACAAAAGTCAAAGGACAAGTCTCTGCATAGACGAATCGTCCCTATGCAGAGAAGCGTAAGCACTTCAATGAAGAGCTGGATCCTAAAAGGGACCACCTCCTTACTCACGAACTGGACATCACATGACCTTAACAACAAAAGTTGTTAAGGAAGCCTAGGCATGACCGAACCGCTCAACCTCATGCTCAGAAAAATTATTCATTTTATTAAGTTAAAATTGTTCTTAATTTTATTAAGTCAAGTTTGGGAAAAACAAAAGAAAAAGTATCTCCTATTAAAAAAAGTCAAAGGAAAAGCCTCTACATAGACGAATTGTTCCTATATAGAGAAGAGTCGACACTTTGACAAAGAGCTAGATCCTAAAAAGCACCACCTTATTCGTGAAATGGACAGCACATGCCCTTAAAAAAGAGGGCATAAGAACTGCAAACACGAATACAAACTTAAAGTGCAATAAATCCGAAGCGCAAATAAAGACAAAGTGTAAAGTAAGAAAAGTAAACGACATTCTAACACTTGTACAAAATTACAAATTTAAATAAAGAATTGCAAACGAAATAGGCTAAAGAGCATCGCAAAGCAGCAAAGAAAACAAAAAAGGAAGTACAAGAAAAAAAAAAAGCAGCACGGGTATATATACAAACAAAACTTGTATTTATTGAATAAATGATTAGAATTGTGGGCCGAAACCATTTACATAGAAAATGGTAAGACAAAAACCTATTGGCTATGCAGGTAAGAGATGGGGAGCTACAAAGGGAACAATTGCATTGGGAGCCACAGCTTCGAAAATTTCTTCAGCAGCATCGTCTTCGATCTCGATCACATGGCTACCTTCTACCAGAGTTTAAGGCACTTGTTCTCCCTCTTCCAGAAATTCTGATCTCAACTCAGAGGAATTGACAATTTGGGAGATAACGTCAATCCATTCTACCATTGGTGTAAGCATACCTCTGTCAGTTCTTCGTAAAGCTTTGGTACGTCTCCGTCAAGTGGAAGTTGGCAATGTAGTGCTTTACAGCATCATCACCAGCAGATTGAGCTTTCTGCCTCACCGTCTCAACCTCTTCTATCAGGCCAGAAACTGTGATGTTCAACTCCCCCAACTGCTGTTTCAAGGCATCATTCTCTTTATTAGCCTTCTCCGAGGCCTGAGAAGCCAGCTTTTGGAGGGCATTAGAAGTCTCCACCAATTTCGTCGTGGAAGCCACATCGCTTTGGGACAAGTGGATTTCCTTCTTCGAATTTTCTATTTCCGATAATGTTGAAGCAAGCTTTATAGACTCCTCGTCTTGCTGCTTCTTTATTCACAAATTCTCTAATTTTACTCTGAAAGTTTTTAAAGAGGGCTTCAACCTTTATGGCCACCCTGAAGGCCCTCCCCGTTTAGCTGACCATGGTGACTAAGAGGTCCACCACATCACTAGTTTCCACGAAGCTTTGCCACCTATCCGTCCAGTACTTGTGAAATGTTGATATAGAAATTTGAACCTCGAAGGAAGCATGGTCAGAACTTCTGGAGCCAGTTTATTGCTCCGTTGGGAGACGCGAGTTTTTGGCAAGTCGAGTCAAGAGTCGTCGACCTGCTCGAAGTTTTGTTCCTCTTCGACAACCCCTACCCAAAAGACTCCACAACAGTTAGCCTCTTTTGATTCCCTTCATCGCAGCTATTGAAGCTGCCATCAGCATTTCCCCGGTAGGGACTGTTATGCGAAAATATATTTTGAATAAAACACACCACAAGTGTACGATTCGTTAACAAATAATAAAGTTGACTTATTGAGTCCGAGTGTCGTCCCAAAATGATTGATTAATTCTAATTTTAATTATCGTGACATTAACCGAAACAATAAAATTGATAGTGTTTGTTTTGATGAATTTATAACTAAATTAATGATGCGAATGCGATTGAATGAAATTTATGTCGAATGGAAGTTGAAGTTAATTCTAATATATAATGAATGTACTAGGATCACGAATTCCTATGTAATAATCTTTTTAAATCTAGTTCTATACTTTGATACACGGTTGAAATGTTGAAGAATTAATACTCCTAAATTATTTAACAGTAAGTCTCTCTCGAGTAAAGTCAAACATATTCTAATATGTGACCCGACTATATATATAAGATAGATACGAACATAGAAAATGCATGAGTTTTTGTGAGCACTTAAAGATCCACATAGGGTATAGCGGGATATTTCTATCCACTATTGGACCCTATGATGATTTATACAGTGTCGAACATATTCCCCTTCTTTCGAATGCATGAAATAAGCAATTACACTCACACAATTACGTATACAATAATTATGGAGAAAATGAAATTCATATAAACCATTTAAATGTCTCAAAAGCATGTTTCTATGTCAAAGATGTAAAACTAAAATTTAAAAATCATATATCATAGTTCATCAAGCAAAAGTACAGGATTAACCTAGCCTAACATAGTGGGAAGAAGAAAATCATAAAAATAAATAAAGAACAACATCACCAATTCGATTATTGAGTTTAATCTTCACTTCTTGGTGTTGCACTTCTTGTTTTTGCATCTTTTCTTCTCATAAAACTATTATGAATCTCCTCCCATGATTTTGGACGGCTATAGGTCTAAATACGCGACCATGATATTGTATTCATAAGTCATTAAATCGAATAAGGAAACCAGAAATTCGCTTTAATTTTTTAACTATACGACTACATAGAAGAGCTGAAAAGGCCTCTAAAATTTCTGAATTGACCTATACGACCGCATAGGTTTTTGTCCTATGCGACCACATAATATTGACAGGTTTCAAGTTCTTACGTTTTGGTCCTCGAACTCCGTTTCGCCAATCTCGACCTCTTTTCCCCATATTTCTTCTTCCAATATTTCATTCCAGTGATCAATTGGCCTTCCATATCTTCATGTCTCCAACTCCTCTTTCGTGTCATCTTTCAACTATTTGCAACTTGGTCCCTAAACTTTGGTTTTCTTTCGTTTTAGTCCTTTTTCACTTATTTCTCATATTTTCCACCACATTCATCACGTTGTCCTACAACACATAATTTACATATAATTAAGCTATATTGTAACATATTTATCAACAATTGTCCGTGTTTGTAGCATGAAACAAGTATGTAAAATGTACTTATCAACTCTCACAAACTTGAACTATTGTTTGTCCTCAAACAAAACTGTAACTTTATTCCACATAAAATATGGTTTAACAACCTACCGTGTCTCAGGATTGGAACTTTTTAATTAACAAAATGAACAACTTCAACAGTACAAAGTAAAATCAATCTCCACATGTTACATGCATAACTTGACGTGTGTGTGAAAACTCATGTCAACATATTAAGATCATGATTAACTTAATACATGACCCATAGTAGTCAAATATTTTCTTACTTCGCTCGAGAGATACATAACCCCAAACTTTTGATTTTCACTCAATTTTTCCCGGGGTATATTCTAAGTTGAACGTTTTCAATTTTATTCCTTACCCCCTTCTTAGCTGGATATGTCTTACTATTACAAGTTCTCATTTCAGCAAGTGGTGATTCTCCTTTATTTCTGATTGCTTCATCCCCTAAAACTAAACTAAGTTACTTGCCTCTCATTAAAGGTGTAGTTCTATCAATCAAATGTCTGGCTTAAACAATGTGATTATGTGTATGTGTGTGTATAAATTTTTTTTACATCTTCTCATTTGCTTTCTATATAACCTATGTAATGAGCTTTAAGGCGATAACTACCAAGTCCGATAACTATAGGGCACTAGGTTTTAAATCACCCTTACAGGCTTAATCACTCAAGTCATACAGACTCGAAAAGATGCTTTTATTCACTCAAAGATTAGTTATATACCCCTTTTCTTTTAAACATCCAGTTTCTAAAACTAACATCTAACTTAAAACATTCACATTGTCTTCGTCTCTTTGATTGTAGACAATCCACACAAATTAATATCATGCACGAAATCTCTACTCATCCCAATGTTCCCATATAACAACTCAATCATCTCCAAACTACCTTACAGTTGGATTATGGATTAATGCTATAAACGTTATTCGAGTTTACTTTTTATGTTCAACTATTTTCTAAATAATAAACCAAATCACCAACTCAAATGTCAAACATGAGTATTGTGCATAGAAAATGTCAAGTTTCACACCAACAAGCTTTGACTAATCTAGTAGTAAACTATTTTCATTATTCAAAATTCATACATATTCCAATATTCAACATCATAGCTGGAAAAGTTATCAAGCACACACAAAACTATAACTATAATCTAATGCTAGAAAATAAATAGAAAAAAACTAAAAAAAACTGAATGAAAACTGTAATTTTTTTAACACACAGTCACACAAATCACATTAAATCTAACGTAAATTATGATTAATGCCACCATCAAACTTATTTAAAACATTGTCCTCAATGTTGTTATTAATAACAAAAAACAATATTAAAGAGTACGTAACGATAAGGACAAATTCACAATAAAATATAGAAAATGGGGCTCAGAAGAGGATGGAAATCAGAACCGGATGAGCCATTAGCTGATGGTGGAGGGAGTCGTGCGAGAATCTATCGCATCAACTCGGATTTCTATGCGAGCTTGGCCTGCATGCCCTGAATGTGTAGAGATTGATCCCGAACCTTATTCTCGATGTTACCAAAGTTGTCCCAAGTCTCGTTAGCCCTCAGCTGAATCCCATCAACTCTGCCCATATAGTGATTCAACCATCCATTTCAGATCTCAACCTATCGTCTCACAGTTAAAGACTCTCTACGGCTAGTAGAAATAAAGTTCCTAGTGCTCAGCATGTCATTCCTCACTGTTTGGAGATCCGTACCCATGGCTCCCACAGCCTGCTGAAGACTCTCGATACCTCGACTAGAACTGGTCATAATGGCGAACATCTGTCTCAACAATTGTGTATCAACATCCAATGGTGTCGGTGGTGGTGATGTCTTAGGCATCTCAGCATCCTTAGCCCCCTGACCATGTACAGCCTGTTGTTGACTCAGTTGCTCTCTCTCTTTCTTTTCTCTATGTTTTTCCCTAACTCGATCCTAAGCCTCCAAGGTAGTCCATTTAATGAAAGGGCTAGGTTTTTCGGGAAGCTCCTCGGATGGGATAGTAACGCTGGCACTCTTGCAGGTCCCACTGATCAGACTTGGAAAAATTAGAGAACGCTGACGATCTCCCCTGACATCCTGAGAATGAATCTGATCATAAACGTAGGTGGCCAAATCAGTCTTCTGTCCTCTCACCAAATGATTGATAAAACTGGTCGTTGGATCGGTGAATGTGGTCTGATGTGAGGTTGGCTCAATGTTGTGGTAAATAAACAACCATAAAATGGCTATAGATGATGTAAGTTCAATCTGATGCCACGCTAGAGCTTGTAACGGCCAAGCATCCTCGCGCCCAAATAAAACTCCCCCGACTGTGTTCCAATGGAGATCTCCAGGAATAGGAAAAATGTTATCCCAAGTTAATTGATAGTAGTTTTGTATTACCTCGTGTGTAAACATTTTGTCTAGTGTAGATGTTCGGACCCAAGGGTGTCGCTGTTGAAAAATTGCATAGAAATCACAAAAAAGTCCCTCATACACTGGATGTGGTCTTTCTATCACTTTGTGCCACCACAGTTCTGGACTAAAGTGACTATCTCAATTCCGAGAAAATCTTCCAATTTAACCGACCTTTCTGGAAGCAGTGCCCAATGGCTAATGATATCTGAATATCGCGTGATGGCCTCTTGATTTAAAAATGTTTGTATTCCCCATTCAGGTTTCCTAGTTCGTGTAGTACCCGAACTGGAGGTTATTTTCTCTTTTCCTTTGGCTGTTCGTTTAGGAGGTATTCTGCAACACGGAGAAAATTGAAACATGTAAGTCATATGTGATGCATAAATGATATGCCTTGATAATGATAATTACTATGGGCCAAGGCTGGATTTTTTGGTGTCACTTATCAATCATTATGATTCCGACTTCATATTAGTGATAATGTCCAATGGCTCTTTACATTAAGTATTACAAGCTAGATTTGTTGCTAATAAATGTGATATTGAATAAAAAAGTTCATTTAACAATTGTACTTAACACTAACAATCAGAACTCTTTAAGAGAGATGTGAAGTTGGAAATTTGTCTTTTTCTTTCTAGAAAATTGCAAGATGGAATATGCATATGATTTAATGTAAATCTCCAGATCAATTTAATTATGTGGAAAATGAAAGAGAAAGTTATGCTTTAATCTGTTTCTTTCTTTTTGGGTCTGTGGTGTGAAATTTGATCTATTTTATGAATCTTGTGTTTTGGGATGTATGGTGGAGTGTCGTAAACCCTGTTTATTATTTCTATTCATTATTTCTCTTTTGTTGGCCAAACAAAGTATAAAACTGTGTAATGATGCCATGCTCGACAAAATATATAATGAAGGTTGGTTACTATATCAAAATGTAGTTCACAAACCCAATATCAATGCAAACAATGAAAAAATTTCACGTAAAACCATGTTCGACCAAGTAAATTCGCCTCCAGACACTGTCGAGAAAATTCAAAAATTTCCCAAACAATCTACCGGTATATGAAAAATGTATAGTACTCTCACATATATTCAAATTTGAGGTCAAACGGATGTCATTTGGATTAGGAAACTGAGGGACGAAGTGAGGGATGTGAAGTGGCATGTGCCTAGCCATGTGATAGCTATGTGTGGTCAATTGTTGGCTCAGTGTTTCCAAATACAAGTGTCAAGGAATAGCAACTTGAAAATCAAGCAAAAGTACTTATCGACATTGTCAAATTCGTAATGAACCCTAATTCCACATAAATTTTCACATATGCATTTCATCGAACACTTTGCAAGCACTTAATTTTCCATGGAAATTGCAAGACCTTGGTTATTAATCAAACCATACTTTTTCCAATACAACTCAATCATCACAAACTCCATCATCTACCTGCCCCACTCAATCAAGCATTCAATTTTGTTCTCAAAGCACCAGAAAAAAAAAAACAAGTTAAATAAAATGATGGCAAAGAGGGATGGATGACATACCTTAATAATTTGATGAAAAAGAATGGAGGAAATACAAGTGGGAGTGATGTGGTGTGGTAGTTTTCGTGTAGGGCCGTGTGTGTGAGGTGAAATGTGGGTGTTTGCGAAGTGTGGGTGGAGTGCAATGTGGTGTGGGAGTGGTGTGCGTTGGTTTTAAAACAAAACGGGGGCCAAATTAACTCTATGCGACCACATAGAGTAATCTCATGCGATCGCATAGATCAATATATCAGGGCCAATTTTGGCCCTGAAGCTTGACGTTTGACCGCATCCTAGGTAGTTCTATGCAATCGCATAGACTACCACGGAGGGACTTTTCTAGTTAGAAAAATTTCCCACGGTCGATCATTCGAGATCTCCGAGGCCTCGATTTTCATGCTAAACAAGTTCACATGAATGAAATGAGTAAGTGCAACGTGGAAAAAATTTTAATAACATACTTCACTCTTTGAAAACTCTTTTTTGGTCAATTTTCACTAAAAACTCGATTTTCAATCCACAATGCACCCCGATTTTCCAATGGCCCGAAAACTTTTTCAAAACACATTTTAAACCACATGGGGTATGTGGATGCCGTGAATTTGGTTCCAAAAACATTTAAACTTAAAAACACATGTTGATCTCGAAAAGCCCAAAATTGATAATTTTATCTCGAAATGCGTGACTTTCACATCAAATCAACTAAGTACCATTTCAACACCCCAAAACTTATCCACCACACATTTAAAAACTACTTTGGACCATGCATAGACTCTTAGCGACCTCCAGGGACGATGAATGACTTAATATGACAAAAAAATTCAAAACATGAAAAATACTTAATCTAATGCACAGATCAAAATAAATAAAAGGAAAGAAATATTGGGTTGCCTCCC
Source organism: Fraxinus cuspidata (assembly GCA_903798385.1). Taxonomy (NCBI): domain Eukaryota; kingdom Viridiplantae; phylum Streptophyta; class Magnoliopsida; order Lamiales; family Oleaceae; genus Fraxinus; species Fraxinus cuspidata. Next base: position 10,140 of record CAIGRP010069540.1, read on the forward strand.
AATCAGCGCTAGTTTATAGTCTATAGCTCAACTTTACTTCGATTGGTTCACTCCAATGTTCTGAGATAGATGGTGGACTTTTTTTTTTTTTGGAAAATCACTGATCTAATAAGGTTTCAACCGTTGTTCATTCACCTTAAATGTTCCATTGCAATCATGAGTGGTTTCAACTTCCCAGGGAATAGTTTAAGTCTCGAGTTGTATAACAGAACTTTTTGCCCCACCTCAAACGTTCGTTACTAAATATTCATGGCATGCCACTTTTTGGTGCATTCCTTATAAAGTTTTGCAATCTCATGCGCCTTCAGTCGGAGTTCATCTATTTCATTCAATTGCAGCAATCTCTTTTCAACACCGCCTTCAAATCAAAGTTTAAATTTTTGAATGCTCGGTATGCTTGGTGGTCCAACTCAACTAGCAAATGACATGCCCAAAAACTAACCGATACGGAGACATGCATATAGATGTTTTGAAAACTTTCCTGTAAGCCCGTAGCACATCATCAAGCTTCTTAGCCCAATCTTTCCAAGAGAGCTTACTGTTACCTCAAGCATCCTGTTCAATTCCCTATTAGAGATTTCAACCGGCAGCTGATCTGAGGATGATAATGAGTTGATACACGATGTTGGACGCCATATTTAGTCAACAAGGACTCAAACTGACGATTGCAAAAGTGCTTTCCCCCATCACTGATAATAGCTCGATGAGTGCCATAACGTGTGAAAATATACTTTTTAAAAATCCAATCACCATCTTAGCATCGTTAGTTTCCAATGCTACTGCTTCCACCCACTTGAAGATGTAGTCAACAGCAACCAGTATGTATATATCGAGAACAGTGGTGGGAATGGTCCCATGAAATTAATTTCCCACACATCAAAAAGTTCCACCTCAAGGATACTGTTTAGAGGCATCTCATTCCTCATCGAGATATTTCCAGTATGCTGACACCTAACATACGTCTTCACAAATTTAAAAGCATCCCGCAATAATGAAGGCCAATAGAACCCAGATTATAGAATTTTTGCTACTGTTTTAAATGCCCAAAAATGTCCCATGTATGCAAATGAGTGACATTGCTCCATTATTTTAGGCACTTCTTCCTTTGACACACATCGTTGAATAATCTGATCTGCTCATCGCCTATATAGAATGGGACCTTCCCAAAACTAATATTTCAAGTTGGCGAAGAACTGGTGACTTGAATAATCTGGCGGTTTGGTAGACATGGCCAAGTAGTTTACGATATCAGCATACTAAGGCACCCCATCCATGCTAAAAATTCACTCATCAGGGAAATAAATGGTCGGCTACCACATTTTTGCTACCCTTCTTGTCCTTTATCTCCAGATCAAACTCTTGTAGGAGTAACACCCAACGGATAAGTTTCGGTTTGGCATCTTCTCTGTCAACAAGTACTTTAAGGCGGTATGATCGGTGCAAACTATGACATTTGATCCCACAAGATATGACCAAAATTTATCAAAGGCATATACCACATCTAACAGCTCAACCTCCGTAGTGGCATAGTTTAGTTGGGCGTCTATCAATGTTTTGCTTGCGTAGTATATCACATGAAATATCTTATTTCTCCGTTTTCCCAATACAGCCCCCACGGCATAATCACTGACATAACACAGTAATTCAAACAGTAAACTCCAATCTGATGCAATGATCACTGGTCCTGAAGTCAACTTCTATTTTAACGTGTTGAAAGCCACACGACACTCTTCAGAGAAGTTAAATGTGATATCCTTGGCTAGTAGGTTACACAAGGGCTTCGTGATCTTCGAGGAGTCTTTAATGAGCTATCTATAAAACCCGGCATGTCCCAAAAACTACGAACACCCTTAATTGACATCGGTGGCGGTAAGTTCTCAATAACCTGAATTTTTGCCTTATCCACCTCAATTCACGCAGCTAATATGCGGTGCCCCAACACAATGCCCTCTTGAACTATGAAGTGACATTCTTCCCACTTCAATATCAAGTTCGTCTCTTTGCATCGTTGTAACATGAAGCTTAAATGCTCTAAACATTCATCGAAGGACGATCTGAATACTTAAAAGTCATCCATGATGATCTCTATGAATTTTTCAACCATATTTGAGAATATCGACATCATGTAGCGTTTGGAAAGTGGCAGGAGCATTACACAAGCCAAAAGGCATCCCACGGTAGGCAAAAGTACCTTAGGGGCACGTGAACGTGATTTTTTCCTGATCATCTGGTGTTGTTGGTATCTAATTGTACCCAGAGTATCCGTCGAGAAAACGGTAGTGAGAATGTCCTACCAGTCTTTCTAGCATCTGATCGATGAATGGAAGGGAAAAGTGATCATTCCTAGTAGCAACATTGAGTTTTCGATAATCAATGCACACTCTCCAGCCTATAACAATTTGCATGGAAATTAACTTATTCTTCTCGTTCTGCACCACCGCAATACCATCCTTTTTAGGCATAACCTAGATTGGACTGATCCATGCATTATATGATATAGGGTAAATAATGCCTGCCTCTACGAGTTTCAATACTTTAGTCCTAACCACCTTTTTCATGTTCGGATTTAGCCTTCTTTGACCATCTGTACAAGGTTTAAAATTCTCCTCCATGATAATCTTGTGCATGCACAGTGATGGGCTTATCCCTTTAATTTTCGCGATAGACCATCCAATTGTTGTCTTATTTTTCCAGAGTACTTGTAGTAGTCTCTCTTCCTCCACCTCACCGACTGAGTTAGAAATAATCACCGGGAGGGTAGACGACTCCTCTAAATAAGCATAATGAAGATGAGGCGATAGATGCTTAAATTCAAACTTTGGAAGCTGTTGAACAGACGGTAGTAGCATTGTAGGACAAATTTCTAATTCCTCAAACTGACGTTCCACGCGTATGGTGGGTTAGTTTCCAAGAACCTTGCATATGTCTCAATCTCAAGAGAATTAGAGTGAGTAGATTGAGAATGTGCAATACAGGCTTCATTTGCATCTGACGAGTTTGTGCAGCAGCAATGTGTCTTGGACTACTTTTTCAATCACATCCATTGGAAAGTAGTTATCTGACTCGGTAGGGAATTTCATGGCCTTGAAGACATTGTAAGCAACTTATTCCTCTTCGAGCCTCAAAATTAACTGACCATTTTGTACGTCGATAAGTGCTTACCCTATAGCTAAGAACGGTCGACCCAATATAAATGGTACATCCTTATCTTCCTCCATGTCTAGAATAAGGAAATCCATTGGGAAGATGAATTTTTCCACTTTAATCAGCACATCTTCTATAATCCATTTTGGGTGGGTAAGGGATCGATCAACCAGCTGCAGAGTCACCGTTGTTGTTTTAGCCTCTCCTAAACCGAGATAAAAAATAGAAAGTTTCATCAAATTAATACTCGTACCTAAGTCGCATAAATCTTTATCAAAATGACAAGTCACAATAGTGCAAGGTACAGTAAAACTCCATGGGTCTTTAAGTTTTGGAGGTAGTTTTTTCTAGATTCTAGCGCTGCACTCCTCAATTAACATTACCGTCTCATGCTCTTCTAGCTTACGTTTGTTATATAGAATTCAAGAACTTGGAGTAGCTAGGCATTTGAATGAGTGCATCGGTGAACAGAATGTTGACGTGTAATTTCTGGAAGACCTTTAGGAATATCTTGTACTGTTGATCCAACTTGTGCTTTTTCAACCTTTGGGGAAATGGAATATGAGGTGCATAAGGATTGATAATATTGTTCTCCTTAAACTTTGGTATTTCTGAACTCTCCTTAGCAGATGCTTCAGGTGTCTTTTCAGTCTGTTTCACTTACTTCTAACCCGAAGAAGGCATTTTCTCCTTACTCACAGCAAGCTTTTTAACATAAATTTCCGACAGTTGCACCCCGCTTCTAGTTGTTATTGCTTTTGGCATGTTCCTTCAGGTTGATCTCTGTCTTGCTGGGTAGCGAACCTAGGGCTCTGTCATTTATAGATAGTGCCATCTGTCCCACTTGAGTCTCCAGGTTTTTAATAGCAGCACTCTAATCTTGAAGAGTTGTTTTAGTTTTCCTCATAAACTGGTTGTTGGCTTCCATGTACTGATTTGTTTTCTTAATGAATTTACCGAACATTTCTTCCAACTGCAACTTCTTCTCTGGCTGCTGAAACTGACCATGTGGCCTATTCTGATTCTGACCACCCTAAGAGAAGTTAAGGTACTTTCTCTCCCCTGTTTATAGGTTTTTAAATGTGAATTAATTTGTTGATGTTGTCCCCATTGTACGAAGTCCACTTGTTCCATACCTTGAGCTAAAATTGGGCAGTTCTTTGTGTTGTGATTTGTTCCACACTCCTCAAAGTTTGGCCTTTTGGATTGTGCAATGTTAGCTATCTGTGATAAGCTCCCCACCTTATGGAATACTCGCGGTCAAGGCTGGGTAAACATCCACCTAGTATACACCTAGCACCTTCCTTTGAACCACCCATTTAGAAGCCCACATTGCTGAAGTATTCGCCACTGTCTCGAATAATTTCAATGCATCATCAATGCTTTTTGTTAATAGTGAACCATTAGACGAGGAATTCACCATGCTTTTGAATGATGGAAGTAATCTTGTATAAAAATATTGGACCTGGAGTCCTTTGCTAATATCGTGATGAGGACACTTCCGTAGCATATTCTTGAACCGATTCCAAGCTTCATCAAAAGAACTTGATTCATTTTGGATGAAGATAGATATGCATGCTTCAGTTTCGATATCTTGGTCGGTGGGAAAAATTTTGTACAGAATTTCTGAGCTAGGTCATTCCATGTCCTGATGCTGCAATAGGTTGAGAAATCAACCCCTCCAATGCCTTATCACGTAGCGTATGTGGGAACAACCTTAATCTGATAACGTCATATGAGCCCTGATATCAGAAGTGTTGACACATCTCCCAAAATCGAGAGACATGTGCATGTGGGTTTTCTCCAGCTTTGTCATAAAAATGATGTCCATTCTGGAATAGATGTATGGTATTGGTCTTCAACTAGAAGTTAGGCTGCCCAAATGAAAGGTAAACGATGCTGGATTGACTCTGAATGATTTGAGGCATCATGAAATCCCCCACCGGTATGTTTTCCTCATCAGCAATTTCCTCTTCATTAACTTGAACCACTTGATTGTTTTGTTGGTTAGCCATTTGTTGTACTGTTCTTGCTTTTCTTTCCCTACAATGGAAGGTGCGTTCGATTTCTGGATCAGCTGGAGTCATGTCACCATCAAGCTACCTTCGTATACAAGACCTGAAAGAAGATTAAAACCGCACTTAGATAAACCACTTAAAATAAATACCCTACTAAAACTAAATAAATGAAAATAGAAAAAAAATAATGTTCAAATTAGTGTCAAGATAAATGAAATGAAACTAAATTCAATTTCTGGCATCGGTGCCAAAAACTTGTTATATGAAAATATGTTTCGAATAAAACATACCACAAGTGTACGGTTCGTTAACAAGTAAAAAATTGGACTTATTGAGTCCAAGTGTCGTCTCACAAGGATTGATTAGTTTTAATTATAATTACCGTGACCTTAATCGAAACAATAAAATTGATAGTGTTAGTTTTGATGAATTTATAACTAAGTTAATGATGTGGATGCAATTGAATGAAATATATGTCGAATGCAAGTTGAAGTTTTTTTCTAATAAATAATGAATGTATTAGGATCACGAATCCCTACGTAATAATCTTTTTAAACCTAGTTCTACACTTTGACACACGATTGAAATGTTGAAGAATCAATGCTACTTAATTATTTAACAGTCTCTCTCGAGTAAAGTCAAATATATTCTAATATGTGACCATATCTCTATGACGAATGCGAACAAATAAGAATGCATAAGTTTTTGTGAGCACTTAAAAATTCACATAGGGCATAGCAGTATATTTTTATCCCCTATCGGACCCTATAATGATTTATACTGATTCGAGCACATTCCCCTTCTTTCGAATCCATGAAATAAGTCATCTCACTCACACAATTATGTATATAATAATTATGGAAAATGAAATTCATATAAATCATTCAAACATCTCAAAACTGTATTTCGATGTCAAAGATGTAAAACTAAAATTTAAAAATATTATTACATAGTTCATCTAACCCTAGTACAAAATTAACCTAGCTTAGCATAGTGAAAAAAGAAAATCCGAAAAATAAATAAAGAAAGATATCACCAATTCGATTCTTGAGTTTAATCTTCGATTCGTGGTGTTGCTCTTCTTTTTTTGCCTCATTTCTTTTCTCAAAACTCTTCTGAATCTCCTCCCCCATGTTCTGAATAGCTCTAGGGTTTAAATACGCGACCATGATATTGTTTCCATAAGTCATTCAATCGAATAAGGAAACCAGAAATTCGCATCAAATTTTTAACTATGCGACCGCATAGAAGAGCTAAAATGGCCTCTGAAATTTCCTAAATTGACATATGCGACCGCATAGCTTTTTGTATTATGCGACCGCATAGTATTGGCATGTTCCAAGTTCTTGCATTTTGGTCTTCGAATTCCGTTTCGCCAATCTCAACCTCTTTTTTCCCTTCTTCTTTTTCCAATATTTCATTCCAATGCTCAATTGGTCATCAACATCTTCACGTCTCCAACTCCTCTTTCATGTCATCTTTTCACTATTTTCAACTTGATCCCTGAACTTTGATTTTCTTTTGTTTTAGTCCTTCTTCACTTGTTTCTCATGTTTTCTACCACAATCATCACGTTCTCCTGTAACACACAATTTACATAAAATTAAGCTATATTTTAACATTTTTATCAACAATTGTCCGTGTTTGTAGCACGAAATAAGTGTGTAAAACGCACTTATCAAGGACTTTGGAGCGAGGGGTGGGGTGGCCTTTGACCCACCCTCTCCGATGGCAGAGAAACGATACTTCTCCTTGGGGACCTTCTCTACAATGTTTTTTTCTCTTATCCTTCAATGGAGGTCGCCATTCTCCCTCTTGGCTGCCAACCACCAAGCCGATCTTTTCTACTTGGTCCCTCACCTGTATTATTGCAACAGATGAGAGCTTTAGCCCTTTCCTCCCAGCAATAGAGGTAGCAGCGAGGATTGTGGCCATGTCAGGAGTGGGATGTCTCCTCATTTTGAAGTTTCTACAAAATGGAAATCCAGTCAGAAACAATTTATACAAAACAGTAAACAGAATTGTTGAGAGTTGTCATTAGCTCTTCGGGCCATTAAGCAGAATTCTTCGAAGAACCGTTTGGTTTTGATTAAACGGTCGAACTCTAGTGAAGATGAAGGACGTTGGTAGATGTCCTCAATAACCTCCAACTCACTTTGACTGAGTTCGTAGCTCTTTACCGACCCTGTAAATCATCAGAAAAAGGGTTAAGATAAGAATCAGTATTAATCACGAAAAAGGTTAAGAATAACACTCACAAGCTTCAGAGTATGTTCTCGAAACTGTCATGGGGGGGACTATATTACCCTCACACTCTTGCCATTTCCCCCTCATCTAGAACCACGTCTCCTTCTATTCTTTGATGGAAGAATGAAGACCTAGGACAAAAGGTTAATGTGACCCCCATAGACATAACGAGTACCAATCCTTGGAGTCCCATTTTCCCAAGACCCGAGGTTGGAAAATGGTTTGGAAAACGTGGAGGGGCTTATCTTTTTCCAAGGGAGATCTCATTCCCCAGGAATTAGGTTCTTACTAATTTGGCCCAAGCATTGGGGACGAGTTGGGTGGGAGTCAGCTCGTACAATCTAAGGATGACTCTAAAAAAAAGGGTGGAGAGATAGACGAAATCCTATCTTAAGGAGAAACTTTCCGATGACGACGTACCATTGCCACAAAGAGCAGGCACTCAGGAGATGGGGATAGGAGTTCAATGTCATAAGGAATACTATATTTACCCTTAAATTTTCTAGGTGAAATGCATTCAATGAAGGAATTTTAGCTTCCCCCAAGCCATCCCATCATTTCTTCTGACCTCCCCAACAGGTAAAGCACTATATCCAGGCCTAACGGCTCGTACCAGGTAGGCTGTATTTGCAATTGTTATCCCCATCTCAGAAGCCATTTGTCGTAAATTAAAATCCCCCATCAGAATGTTAAGATGCCATTCAATTTTTTAATTAAAAGATTAAAATACTTACGAAATGCACAAAGGAAGGTGAAGAAAAGTCACCGAAATTCGCAAATGCAAAGAAGAAGAAATAAAATTGAGAGATTTGGAAGAATAGACTGCTGATTTCGCAAGCGGCAAAGTGATTTTTTGTCCAAAACTGTCACCTTTTATAGGTAACATCGCACTCCACGTGAAAAGGAAAACCAACAAAGACTCAATTGTTCAAATGCAAAAAGTTAAACAATGGCCCAAACTCCTATGCTGAGGCACTGTTTAAATGACTGAAGCTCTTAAGCCGAAGCAATATGTAAGAAATCAAAGAAGAAGTAGAAGCTCTTCGCACAGAAGACCACTAATACGAAGCTCCATCCAGTCGAAGCCTTCAATTCTTCCGAAGTCCCTAAAGATAAAGCTGTCTCTTACAAGATTTGTGGCAATTTTTAAGAATGATTGATATAACGTTTGTAATAAAAAATATCAAGTGTTTCAACCTCATGTATAGAAATGTTGACTCATTGTCAATATATTTAATGTATGATAGATTTAGTGATGTGAGCCTCCAGTCAAGGAGATGAGGCCACATGGTTCTGATCCAACGATCATACGTCGGCCAAAAATCTATAAATAAGTGGTCTTTGTAAATTGTAGAGGATGATCTTTTGAATATTAATTCTAATACACAAGAATACACTCACTATATCTTCTTGCTTGTTCTACATTTTGTGAGTTTTGATCTTAGGTTATCGACACTTTGTTGATAATTGTTTGTTAGCGCAATCATCTTAGTCACTATAGACGATGCTCGAATACTTTTGTCTCATGCCGTAAAGCATCTATGGCGCTTCACGCACTTCCTCTCTCCCACAGGTTCTCCAATCAAAACGCGTCAAAACTTGCTTGAGTTAGCGTGAGCGGACCCGGCATATGTTATCCACGTAAGCGTTACGAAAAGCGAGGTCAACAAAAGGTGTAAATCATGATCAAATTGGATCAGACAATGTTTACAAGCTCATAGCTCCTCGCTTTTTTAAGGTTTTTTTCTTCTTCAATAGAAACAAAAAGATAAATATACACAAGGTTCTATGAGAAGACTCGACTTGAGCCCTACTATGATTCAAATTTTCTGTAATGGTTTAAGAAGCTAGAAAAAGTGGGTTGTCTCATAGGTGGATTGATTAGTTGTACACCCATAGTTTCATGAATAACTTACTGACATTTAAGTACTAAACCTTAATAAATTCGCTTGTTCTGTCAAAAAATATATCCATTGTCGACCAATGTTAAGAAGAGTACTTTTCTAAACTCAATCTTAATATCAAATTTATTCCATAAAATTAGCTTGAATTGTCTACGGTCCTTCTTAATTATCATTGTTATTAGGTATCGGCCATAAAATTAAAAGTAGAATTAGGACCTTAAACATCTTATAGAAGAAAGTTGGAAAAAGTTGAATAAAAGAGAGTAAATTCTTTGCGCTTTAACTTATTTATAACCTTTAATAAAAATAATAATAATTCATGAGAGATATTAGTAGTAAAAATCTAAACAGATGAACTTTTTGAAAGAACATTTCAAAAAGCGTTTCAACTGAATCAATGCTTGTTTGGAAAAACTTCAAAACTTGTTAAAAAATTATGATCAAAGTTAACAAGTAATACCATTCTCGAAAAATGTGGTTTAAACATGGACGGAATGGAAATTGGGCAAAGAACCTAAAAACGAAAATTTAAGTAAAAAATAGCTCTTCTTTGGGAGAGATTTTTCGAGAATAAATTGATAAAAAGTGAATTTTTGAACGTGCGGTAAAAAGTAGGAAGTTCTAAATTTATGAGAAAATTATTTATTGAGAATGAATAATTCAAAATAAATTTTAAAAAGTCTATGGTTGATCCTAATTATCTAAAACTCAAATTTGCTCAAAATTATTTTTAACAATAAATTTTACGAGATTCACAATTTTTTTATCAACTTTTAACGAGTTGTATACAAACTTATATTTTTTGCCAATCCAAAAGCAGCCACATAATCCGTATCTAATCAAAAGATCTTGTTCCTGTCATCCTAACTAGATTGTTATGTGCTTTTTAATTTACATGAAATATTTTAACTTAAATTTTGCTATTCGTTCAGGGTCACGTGCGCCTCGAACAAATTGGGGCACACAGGGTGCTCCCTATTGGCTGGACGTTTGTTCGCCTGGAGAGACGGGGCCAATGTGGCCGTGTCTCTCCAGCTTTTTCTTTTTTGTCAATTGAACTGAAAGGTTCAAAACATAGTGCACCTGTCCTTCTTTCCATAAATACGAGAAATAAATCTTGTGGCCTATAATTTTTGACATTATTGTCATGCTCCATAGTCAAGGACCAGAAAGACATGTGGCCCATAATCATTCATATCCATATCTCTCTCTATACGTATAGGTTGTATCGATAGATCTCTCTAACAACCTAATTTATCTCTAAAATAGACTTGGGGGAGGAGTTGATAAATGTGGGGGCGGCGAGTGGTGGTGACGTGTAGGAAAAGTGCAAAAGGTAACGTCCCCACCACCCGATGGCATAAATTAATGGAGAAAATGTAAGTAGGTTACATATCTCATCCTCAACTGTTGGCTCACATTATTTTAGAGTCTAGAGATATTTCCATCTTATCCACCACACAAAAATAAAAATAAAAAGAATAATAATGCTATTCATTCTCACTGGAATTGAACCACAATCTATATAACAATTACATAGTATTAAATAATAGATTCAATTAAATGAGTCATGTGATTTTGTATTTAAATGAATCTATCATTTAATGTCACGTAATTGCTACAGAAATTGGGACTCAACCTCAGTGGAGTTGAATAGCATTACTCAAAAAATAATAATAAAATAAAAAAGTTGTGCCTTTTATTATTTTTTTGCTTCAAAAATGCTTTACGGCTATGTGAGACGATAGTATAATAGAAAAGATGTTAGCCCTTGTTTGGTGGTCATTCTTTTTTATTAAAAACATTATTTTAAATAGTGAATTTTTGAAAAATGTGTTATTAAGAAATAGAAAAAAAATTGAATTTACGTGTATAATATTTTATTGTGTGTGATTAAAAATGAATATATATAAACAAGAATTTTGAAAGGATGAGAGACAAACATGAACTTAAGATTTTCTTTGTGAATACTATTAATATACCTCATTTTTCATAATGAAGATGTCTATTTTTAAGATTTATTTTCAATCACATGCTCCTTCGATATATCCATTTTACACGTAAATTCAATGTTTTTCTTTATCAATAATATAGTATTTGAAAAAGAATCACTTTCTAGAAAATAAATGTTATATTGCCCCTATTTGATTTTGATAAAAAAATATATATAGTAAATTTTAATAAAAGTTAATAAAATGTATGAGTGAAAAATTGATAAAAATTATGAGTTCATGAAATGTGATACTAAAAATGAATTTGAAAAAAATGAATTTTATAAAAACCAAAAAAAGTTTATATTTAATACGTTAAATTGGACGGAAAAATAGTTGGTATTGAATGTTGTTCTTTAAACATATATTTGGGTGGATATTTACGTGGCTCATGTGGGAGGGAGATGGCAGTGGAAATGCAAGTTGTAAAAGCAATAGGTTGATTGTGATTACATGGCCCTCGTACATTTATTTCAGGTAAACATCTCTTTTTCATAAAATACTACTTGTAAATTGGAACTGTACCTCTGTCGAAATTATTCCAGGTTGTACTTTCAGAAAAGTATTAAAGTACCTACTAATTAATTTTTATTACTGAATTAGTTATGTTGGGGAAATTATCTACCAAAACATGCATGAATTATATTCACATATCGTACATTTTACATGCATGAAGTCAAATGAAACTTCGACTTGCCGAATACGTAAAGAATCAACAAGAAATGCATAAAAACTGAATAGGTCGAGGCAAAAATTAAACTATTTCTCCTTAGGATGAATTTGTCTCGCATTGGTGCTAACGGTTTTCGAGCAATCATCTTCTAAGATGCAACAATCACGTCCCGCAATAAGAGCATTTCAAATTAAATAGACCAATGATCTCGAAACAAAATTCTCTATACCAAAACCATGATTTTTTTGCAAGAAAAGTCAATGTGGTGAAGTGTTTTGATACAAAACAAATAATGAATATGAAATGAAATGAAATGAAATGAATCTAGCTTTTTAAGGAATCATATTAATAGAAGATGAGTGATTGTGGCCGAAGAGATACTTCTCAAATTCAACATGTTTTCATGAAGGGATGCAGCCCTTCATATCGCTCGCTAACCACCCAATTTGGCCCTCAAGTTCTCAAAACAGGGAGACTGTCGCTCGCTGCGCGCGAGGTTGCCGCTCGAGTGGCAGTATTATACACATGATTCCCATTTTTTTCCTCTAATATTAGACGACAATTTCTCATTTATCTTAAATTAGTTTTAAGATTCCAAATATACTACGATCATATACTTAACGAGCATAACAAATTAGTCTATTCACTTGCATGATTTGACTATCATAAATTGATACAAAATCAAATTTACTTAGTTTTTTAATTAACCAATTTTAACCAAATTATTTGTTTTAAGTCAAGGAAATTAAATTTTATCTCATTTTATCTAAAATAAATAATTCCAGATCATTTTTAATTAATTTGACATGGATATAGGTTTTGTTTATATATTGTATATTTATAAAGTTCTTGTACTAATATTTTGGTTTTCATTAAAATTATATAATCATATCCCAACATTTTTGTCTGAGTTTTAAAACCCTGGTAGCATAATGGGATCAATTTACCAATTTGAAACAGATTCAACTTGGAGTCGCGTCCGAATTTATTTGGGTGGCGAATCAGAGGAGAAAACCGTTACTCTGCTGACTTATGATTGATTTCATGTTTTGATTATAACAAACAAATTGTTTTTAGCTCTAACAATTGAATTCGAGTTTTCATAGCTATTGTTACAAAGTTGATCAATTGGAGATAAAAAGATCACTACTAAAAAACTCACAATTGACGATTAATAAAAATCGAGATGGAAATCGAGCATTAATGTCAAATCAATCAAATATGAGAATTTCAACAGTTAAATATCGAAGATATTTGACTTAAATGTTTTGGATTCATATGTAAAGGTAAAATTGTTTAATCCTTAGTAATAAATCTTTTAAAGTTCAAAAGATGAATTTTTATGTACGAGAAAAATCATTTCATAAAAACATTTGCATAAAAGTTATTTTTCAAAATGTAAGAATTTCAACTTGATATTTAAATTTTTCTCAAGTGTCACTCACCTTGAAAATTTAAGTGAAAACTTCTTTCAAAAGCTTACATTTTTCAAAACAAACCAAGAAAGAAAAATCCGGGAAAACACTGTCCAAGCGGACGTCCGATTCGTACAATTGTCAAATTATTAGCCGTTCTAAATTTTGACGCATAACGACTAGTTTAGTTGTCCAATTCAATACGCGGATGTCCGAATGGGTCATTCGATTGGTCAAAAATTTTGACGTTTTGACTGTAATAAATACAATTTCACTTTACATTTAATAAAACACTTTTGAAAGCATTTTAAGTGAGATATTCTTGAGCAAAATTATATTGATTTTACATTTTATTTATCTTTATCAAATCATTTACTTTAAATTTTTTTGATTGAATTAACTTTTAAAAATCATTCTACTCATCAAAGTTTTCTCACCTAACACTTTACAGCCTTTAATTTTTGTGGGTTGTGTTGATGTTCGTAAAGCTCAACGTTGTATAAGGCCCGCCGCTCATTATTTGTAAGTCACCGAAAGCGTTGTAAAGGGTTGAATTGTATCAAAAGTCAATCAACATAGTAAAAATGCTTTACTTATACCGAAAAGCTCGATAACGAAGGACATAGATCATTGATTTGGATCAAACCTTCACAATTATATTGTTTGCATCATTTCTCATTTTTACTTATCGCTTTTATATTTGTACTTATTATTTGTTTTAATGTATTTAGTCTTTACTTGCTTGAATTTAGAATAATTATTCAAAAATGTTTAAAAACCAATTTATTCACCTCTTAGTTAGTTATTTTTGAGCTATCACACTCCTCAAGATTAGTCAGACGAAATTCGAACACGTAAATCACAAAAAAATAGTAATAATAATTACAGCCCCTCAATTGTAAATGTATCCCTGAAGGTTTTAAATAATTTGTGGACTTTTTGTTTAAGCAATGCCAATCAACACTATAACTTTTAAGATAGAGCTTGTTGCGTCGCATTCAACAAGACAAGTCACATGGTAGCCAACTAAGAAGTAATAAAAATCACTAAGGCTCGCACTCCACATCACCTCGTCCTCCTAACTAACTTTGGTAAAAGCAATTATGTAAAGGATCAGTTAATTTAGGTGCCTCGTTCGAAGCGACTCCACAATATTCGAAGCTTCACGTTCAAGGTTAGACGTCATAAGTTGCCATAGTATATTTCAGAATTGATAGGCCTTTGCACCACAAGACATCTTTCAAGACTACTCTTCATAGGGATAGTCGGCTCAGCCCTTACTCGCATAAGCTCGTGCGTGCTCACACGAGCCGAGCTCGTGGCTCGTTGACAGCTCGGCTCGTTTGTCATAGGCAAGCTCGGCTCTTTTTTTTTTCATTTTACTATACATTTTCTAAACTTAAAAAAATAAATTATACACACACACACACACACATACATTTGGTCATTTTCTAAACATTTTTTTAAATATACATTTTATACAACATTTTTTCTTGTTTAAAATAATAATGGAAAAAAAAAGATAAACCCTTCTCCTTTATCCGTGCTTGAGACCGGTTACTTCAATTTCGAGTAGGCGGAGTTAAAAATTGTACACGAACAACTTGTTACGTGTATAATTTTTTTAAAAATTATAAAGGTA
>CAIGRP010069551.1:0-20356 GCA_903798385.1 Fraxinus cuspidata
TTTTTTTTTTACATTTTTACCTTTATTTTCACCTTTCATTGCGCAAAATATCATTTTCAACCATTTTCTCAATTAAGAATTTTGAAATGATAAATATACCACTCTTTTTAAATAAAATAAAAAGAAAAAAATAGTTACAATCATAGTCCCAATTTTTTAAAAGAAGCTCAAATGAGTCCCAAATAAAATATTAAAATGATAATTAACATATAAAGTCCATACCTCACTATTATAGTGAAAAACGTTCATACATTTCATTTTTTTTAGTATTTTTACCTTAATTGCACATTTAATTGCGCAAACAATAATTTATATCAATTTTCATCTATTTTCTCAATAAGGAGTTGTGAAATGATGAATATACCCCCTTATTTAAGTTAAAAGAAGATTAAAGAAAAATATTTTTTAGTTTTTTATGAATTTAATTGGGACTTATTTGCACTTTAAAAAAAATTAAATTCTAATTTTTTAATAATTTATTTGGGAATTGTTTGGACTTATTATTTTTTTTTTAAAAAAAAACTAATTTCTAATTTTTTAAATAATTTATTTGAGGCTTGTTTGCATTTAAAAAAAAATTAATTTCTAATTTTTTAACAATTTATTTGGGGCGCATTTGCATTTTTTTTTAACAAAAAATTAGGATCATTGTTGTAATTAATTCTTTAACATTTTATTTAAATAAGATGTTATATTTGTCATTTTACAATTTTTATTGAGAAATTGGATAAAAAATGGATAGAAATGATAGTTTGCGCAATTAAATGTGTAATTAAGGGTGAAAATGTTAAAAAAAAAAAGAGAAAGGTAATGATTTTTTTGCAATAACAGTAAAATGTATGGACGTTATATGCTAATTACCATTTTGATAATTTATTTGGTACTTTGCGATTTTTTTTAAAAAAATTAGAACTATGATTGCAATTAGTTTCTTTCTTTCCTTTTTTTTTATATATATATATAAAGAGAATGATATATTCGTTATTTTACAATTTTTAATTGAGCAAATGGATGAAAATGACTTTTTGTTCAATGAAATATGAAAATAAAGACGAAGATGACAAAAAATGAAAAATAATGATTTTTTTTACAATAATAGTGAAAGATGAGAATATTATGTGCTAATTACCCTATCACAAAAATGGTCGAAATTAATGCTTTAGATATTGTAGAAGTATGGGTACAACTTGATTGGTCATATCCAGTTGGGTCGGGTCAGATTCACCCAAATTTATTAATCCCGATCTCAAGTCAAGATTTTTTTATTTTATTTTTTATTTCCTAATTAAGAGGTAAAAATTTGGACCCCTACAGCTGACCCATTTATGTGGGACACTATTTTTCTTTTATTTTCTACAAATTGTACACCATTTATATTTCTTTCTACTGGTGATTGTAACTAAAACTCCTCATGGATAATTTTCCCTTTGCTGCTTAAAAAGGATTTATTGTTGTATTATCATTAGTCAAATACAGTCATCTAAGTTTCTTGTACTTCCTTTTGTTATTTGGTCAGTTGTTATCTCAATCAGATAAGGATTTCAGTAGTTGTTCTGATAAAAATCAAAAGCTCAACATAATTGCAAAGTACGGGATGCACCTTGCTTCTCCTGTTTGCATAATTATCAGGGGATAAAGAACGACAAATTTTCCAGAGAAGCCTGCACAGAAAATCTACTCAAATGTTCATTTGCATCCACTTGAAGTCCTCCTAGTTGATAAATCTGAATATACAGTTGGTTTTCTGATGTTGTTTGTGGTAATCCACCTGGTGGTGCTCTGAATTCCATCAACAAGAAAGAAGATATGGAGGTGGTAGTCCATCCCGACGTAGAACCTGATGTAAGTAAGAATATTTTTCATGTTTTCAAGTTCTAGTTTGATTGTTACTACTTTTTATGTTGAAATTGTTGTTCAAAAAAATCAATAAAATATGTTTTGGAATGAGAGAAGGTTTTGGAGGCCAAAACTTAGCCTATGTGACCGCATAGGCCATTGAGGCATGCGGTTACATACTGGCTTGCAAGGATTACACGCCCTTGCCACTGAACAACCTTTGTGGCCGCATAGAACTAAAAAATAGTTGTTAGTCTGGTTTTTTGGTTTGAATTTTTTGCGACTTTTGATAAAAAGTTTGCAACTTTTTGTGGATTTTTGGAGCCATTTCGTGGGTGTTGATTGAGACCTATATATAGATGTCTCGTGATTAACACAAAACATATTAAAAACAATATTCAAACCAATTGAAATCATAATCCATTCCAACATAGAAAAGATAAAAAATTCTTTTCATTCATATTCAAAATTTCTTCTTATGTTCTAGATGTTTTGGTAAAAAAACACTAAGTATTTAAGTGTTTTCTATTACAAGGCTTCATAAATCCTACAAGCCATTTGCCCAAAACCCTTTAAGCACCAAATTCAATCTGAGATGAGGCAAATATCATTTGAGGACAATAATTACGTGTTTGAGCTTATTTTATTCTTCTTTGCAAGTTCTTAATCATTTGTTTTTTGTTGATTCTATATTCCTCTTTGTACAAACATTATTTTCCAACAAATCGCAAATGATACTTCAATGGAGAATGAACGCACTATGGCGACGATCAAGTTAATGAAATAAGACCTTGTTCGTTTGGATGACTTTGATGGTACCAACTTCACGAGATGGCAAGATAAATTGAAGTTTCTTTAAACGGCGTTGAAGATATTCTATATCCATGATTCAGATTTGGCACCGTTACCAAAATCAACAAATGGAGAAACTGATGTTGTGAGAGCCGAAAGATAAAAGCATCAAGGAGATGAACTTATATGCCGTTGCCATATTTTCAACGCTCTATCCGATCAGCTATATGATCCATACACTAACACTTCTTCCGCAAAGGAAATTTGAAATGCTTTGGAAAGTAAGTACAAAGCCGAAGAAAAAGGTACCAAAAAGTTCATAATTTCAGGATACTTTGATTTCAAATTTCTCAATAATATTTCCCTTCTTTCCCAAACTCAGGAGTTGCAAGTTCTTGTCAATAAGTTGAAGGTGGTCACAATAGAGATTCTGAAAACTTTCCAAATGGGGGCGATTATTGCAAAACTCTCGAGAACTTGGAAAGGATATCGGAAGAAAATTATGTATAGCTCCGAGGATTATTCTTTGGAACAATTGCAGAAACACCTTTGCATTGAAGAAGAGTCAAGGGTGAAAGATAAGAGTGTGAACTTTTATGAAGGCACTTCCAAGACGAATACTAAAAAAAAAGACCGAACCTTTAAATAAATTCAACAAGAGAAAGCTTTCAGAAACTTCGACAAATTTAAGAAAAAGTCCAAATGTGGTTGTTATGTATATGGAAAATCTGGACATTATACAAATGAATGTCGACACCAAAAACAAAACAATTCCGAAGGAAAGGTTAATTCCATCAAAGAAGACAATATTGTGACCACCGTAAGTGAAATTAATGCAATCAAAGGAAAAGTTCCAAGTTGGTGGTATGATACATATGCAACTGTACATGTATCATATGACAAAACTTTATTCAAAACATATCATGAAGTGGATGGAGATCAAGAGATTCAAATGGGTAACGAAGTTCGCTTCAACGTGGTTAGAAAAGGAAATGTAGAGATAATCTTTACTTCTGACAAGACCGTTATCTTGACTAATGTGCTACACTTTCCCGATATGAATATGAACTTGATTAGCGGAAATCTCTTAGGAAAATTAGGTATAAATATGTTTATGAGTCCGGTAAACTTGTACTATTCCTAAATGAAAAATTTATTGGAAAAGACTATTCTTGTGAGGGAATGGTCAAACTTTGTACCGTTGACAAGTTGATTAATAATAAAGTTGATTCATTTATATTATGGAATGCTAGATTATGTCACATATGTAAGAGTACCATGAAAAGAATGTTAAAATGTGACTTAATATCATATAATGAAAATGATGTATTTAAATGTAAAACATGTGTAGAATCTAAAATGATTAAGAAACCTTATCAAAGTGAAAAAAATGACTTTTAGTATTTTAAAATTAATTCATACGGATATATGTAAATTAAATGGCATGTTGACTAGAGGAGGAAATATGTATTTTATTACATTCATTGATGACTTCACTAGATATACATATGTTTACTTGATGAAGTATAAACATGAAGCATTTGACATGTTTAAAGTATATAAAAATTAATTCATTTTGTGAACAACAAGGCATAATTCATCAATATTCTGCACACAGAACACCCGAACAAAATGGTTTGACGGAAAGGAAAAATAGAACTTTAGTTGAAATGATAAATGACATTTTAATTTATGCTAAATTGCCATTTAATTTATGTGATGAAGCGTTGTCGAGTGCATGTAGAATACTAAATATGATTCCTTCTAAATTTACAAAGGTTTCTCCTTACGAATTGTAGAAAGGAAGAAAACCTAACATTTGATACTTCAAAGTGTGGGGATATCTTGCTTATTGTAAGAACACGAACACTAGTAGGATTAAGTTGGGTGCAATAGACATTAAATGTGTCTTTATTAGATATGCTAGTGATAGAAAATCATATAGACTATTAAATTTGGAGATCAATGTGATTATTGAATTCAACGACGTGGAGTTCTTTGAGAATTTACCATATTTGAATAATGAATTATGGGAAACTCATAGAGAGATTCCTAACTCTAGTGGAACACAAGATGAAATTTCTTTTGAAAATGTTAATGAATCTAGTGAACCTCAAATGAGTAAAAAACTAAAATTGAGAAGTCTTTAGGTATGTATGAAATTGACTCTCAACTTATTTCGTTTTACCTAATAGAAGAAAATGAAAAGAATGTTGTAAGAACAATTTCTTTTGTTCTACAAGTGAAAATCAATCCTAAAAATTATAAAGAAGCTATAAATTCTCGTGATATCATTTTTTAGAAAGATGTAATTAAAGATGAAATGTATTCAATTATATCAAACAATACTTTGGAACTTGTCGACTTACCATCCGGATCCAACCTATTGGATGTAAATAAGTTTTTAGGAGAAAATATAACGTGGATGGTTCTCTTAATACTTTAAAACGTAGATTATAGCTACAAGTTATCGACAAAAAGAAAGAATATATTATTTTAATACTTATGCACCGATAGTTAAAATAACATTCGTTAGGATTTTATTTGCATTAGTTTCTATACATATTTTGCATGTTCATCAAATTGATGTTTATATGGAACAACATGAAATGTTTGCTCTACCAGGAAATGAATATAAAGTATGCAATTTAGTAAAATCATTATATGATTTAAAGCAAGCGCCTAAGAAATGGCATGAGAAATTTGACTTAGCTATTAAATCATTTGGTTTCAAACATAATGTCATATATAAATGCTTGTATTCCAAATTATGTGATAATTGTGTTATACTCATTTGCTTATATGTTGATAACATGTTGGTTTTGAGTAATCACATGGATATAATAAAATAAATGAAGAGATTTCTATCTTTCACATTCAAGATGAAGTATCTTGGACAAGTGGATACCATTTTAGGTATCGAAATTACTAAAACTAGTGGGGGTTATCATTTAAAACTTATAAAAAATGAAGAAAGAGATATTGCTCAATTGGAGTATGCAAGTATTATAGAGAGTCTTATGTATGCAATCCAATGCACTAGACTGGATATAGCATTTGAATTAGTAAACTTATTAGATTTACTAGTAATCTGAGTAAGGAACATAGGCAGACCATTGGAAGAATTCTTGGCTATTTAAAGAAAATTAAGAACTTAGGTCTACAATATTCTAAATTCCCGACTATATTAGAATGATTTAGCGATGCTAGTTGGATTTCTAGCACATGTGAAAGTAAATCGACTTCGGGGTTGAGTGTTTACTCTTGGATGAGGTACTGTTTCTTGAAAATCAAAGAAACAAACATGTATAACACACTTAACTATGGAATCTAAATTTGTAGCACTATTAGAAACCTGGAAAGAAGCTTAGTAGCTTAATGATCTACTTTATGAGATACTTTTGGAACCGAAGAATACATCTTCAATATATATAATGTGTGATAGTCAAGACACATTAGCAAAGACATACAACGGGGTATACAATGAAAAGTCTAGACATATGAGTCTAATGTATGACTACATAAGGAAATTAATCAAGAGTGAAATAATTTTCCTAAATTGTGTTAAGTCAATAGAGAACTTAGCGGATCCTTTAACTGAATCTCTAAATAGAGATTTAGTAATAAAGGGTAAAAACAAGTCATTTGATAAGTGGATAGTTTTAGCATTATATTCGCTGGTTGTTACCGAAGTGAGGGGTGAGCTTTAAGCTTTTAATGAAGTTCAGTATTAAATTAAATATCTCTAAAAGTAACAAATATATTGGAAGAATTTCACCTAGATGAACTTCGGGATGGTTTGTACTTTTAAAAAAATTAGGACTATAATTGCAATTAATTATTTAGCTTTTTATTTAAATGGACGGTATATTCGTCATTTCACAGATATTTATTGAGAAATTTGATGAAAATAGATAGAAATGATGATTTACGTAATTAGATGTGTAATTAAAGATGAAAATGTCAAAAAATAAAGGTAAATACGTTTTTCGCAATAATAGTGAAAGATATAAACGTTATGTGCTAATTACACTTTTAATAATTTATTTGAGATTTATTTGATCTTTTTTTTAAAAATTAGGACTATGGTTACGATTAGTTTTTTTTCTTTTTACTTTATTTAAAGAGAATGATATATTCATCATTTTACAATTTTAAATTGAGAAAATGGATTGAAATGACATTTTGGCAATGAAAAGTGAAAATAAGGTAAAAATGTTAAAAAATGAAACGTAAGAACATTTTTTTACAATAATAATGAAATGTGAAAACGTTATAGGTTAATTACCCTTTGTGTTAATACAAGATATGAAGAAGATTTTTTGTTTTTTGAAAAGCCCTTTTCTTCAAGGTCAAAAATGAGAAAAAGGAAAATATTCTTCCTTCTTTTTTACAATTGACAGATATCTGTTTTATCTTTTATTTAAAATAACATTTCAATCAAAAGTTTCACCTTTTGGTGAAATTGATTCCCAACTCAACCTTTAAAGCTAGGGACATCAACGGAGCAAGGCACCCTTCGTATTAGCAATTATTGAAAGGTTGGCAAGGACTAAATATCCTCATTTCTCGTTCATTTCTTACCAAATATTCATTTTGTTCAATATTATGTTTAATTTTTTTAAAAATATAATTTAAATTAAAAATAAAAATTATATAAAAAATAAAAGTCGAAGTAAGAATCGTGTTCTCTGTCCCCATCTCGACTCTCAACTGATCGAAGAATCCAGATGGATAGAGGAGTGTCCTGACATTTTCATCCTTACTATCAACTTGAAATTAACATGCATGTACATTTTTTTCTAAAGAAGTTCTAAAATCGTGTACATGAATAAACTTTTTAGACATAGTTCTCTGTCCCCATCTCGATTCTCAACTTATCGAAGAATTCAAATGGATAGAGGAGTGTCCGGGTATTTTCATCCTTACTATCAACTTGAAATTAACGTGCATGCACATCTTTTTCCTAAAGAAGTTCTAAAATCGTGTACATGAATAAACATTTTAGACATAAATTTGCAAATTTCTTTAAAATGAAATTCTTACTCTATAAGCAGAAGAAAATATTAAACTACTTCAAAATAAATAAAATAAGCTTTGGACTTAATTTAGAATGTTAAATTATCAATTAATTACAGGTCTAAAAATTAAACTGGTTAGTTTGAGTTTCTAGTTGGTGGGCCTAGAGCCTCGATGGTAGCAAATAGGATTTGGACCACGCGCAAGCAGCGAGAGAGAGAGAGAGAGGGGGAGAGAGATAAGAGAGGTGCAGTAAACCTTATGCGCAAGATAGAGAACTGGCGCCAACACGTCACGTGCGATAGTACACGTGGCAGCTTTATTCACGCAATCTACGAAATTAAAATGGCCGTTTTCATTTTGAGCCGATAAAAAAAATAAAAATAAAAAATCCCAATTTTCTCAATCTACACTACAAAATATATATTTCTGACGTTTACATGCTACTCAGGTACATGTATGAATATATACCCACACACAGACAGAGAGAAGACGGAATCCAATATCTGTATTGTAGAGAGAGAAAAAACGTGAAACTGAAATCGGAGCAAAATATCGCGACTGGCCTGTTGTTAATTTGCACAGATTCTTCTTCTTCTTAATCTGCGGCAAATCTTATCCCGGTGATTTATACGGCAGAGGTTGTGTATTCTCCGATCCTAATTTTTAGTGTAATTTTATTTAATTTATGTACTCTATATTTTGTTAATTCTATTGCGATTTTTAATTTATTAAATAATTAATTTAGGAAGTGTGGAGATAGAATTAATTAATAATTATATTTGTGCATTTGGCCTATTTATTGCCTATATATGTGTGATTTTACGTGATTGAAATCTCTGTGGATATTGATGATTGATTGGTCTTGGATAGTTGGCGATGACCAGACACAAAGAGCGAACACTTGAGAACCTTTACAATGTGACTCCTGCTTTGCCTCAGCCCGAGGCATGTGATTTCTTTTCCATTTTATGTTATTTTTGCCAATTTAGGGTTGAGTTAGTTTTTGCAATTTTTTTTTGTTTTGACCTGTTTGCATTTCGTGCATCTTCAATTAGCTTGTTTAAGCTTGATTTTTATTGATTTTTGTTAAACTTACAAGTATTCATGATTTATTTTTAAATTTTGCTTGTTCCTGGTAATTGTTATTTTGTTTTCTCTTCTCTAAACCTTGGAAATGTTTTGTTTGTGAAGGTAAGTTCTCTTAGTTGTTCTATATAAATAAATACCATTAGGTTTGGGTTTCTTCATATCCAGATACATTTAGAAAGATAGATGAACTCTTTTGCTGATAATTTTTACCCAGACGGTACAGTTAGAGATTCAACTGATGTGTGTGCATCAAAATTTGTCCATGTTAGTTTTCTGTCACATGACTGACGATGCTTTCAGATTACTCCAGTCTTAAGTGGTAGCTGTAGGATGCAAGGGCCCGCTGATGAAGCAGATTATGGCTTGCAGCTCGATATGGTGAGATAGATATCCGGGTAATTACATGCTGCGTATCTAACTCTTGCATCTCTACATTCCTCCCCCCCCCCAAGTTTCTTTAGTTTGATTGGTGGGGTGATGTAAAATAGAGATTTGAGGTTTTGAGTGATAAAGAAAAATCTATTTGTGTCGTTTCTTTCAATGAAAAAAATGAGAGAAAATAGTTTGGAGTAATTAGGTCTTTTACTTGCCTGGTTCAAACCAAATTCTGAATAAATATTATGAATAATGAAGTGCTTTTAACTTTGGAAAATAGCAAATTATCAAGTATTTAGGCATCTGGGAATATAGAAAAAGAAGAATAAAACCTTTTTCTTTTTCAAAGGACTACTAGGGAGTGTTTAAATTATCTCATAATGCGCAACTCTCTTTTGAAGGTGGGTTTAAGCTATCTTGGATTTTTTACCACCTCAATTTCTTTCTTCTGGTTATTGGAACTAAAACATTGCTCGTGGATCATTTATAATGACTTGTAAAACTATTTTTTTGTTCTTTTTTTATTAATGTTGCTTTATTCCACATTGAAAATTTCTCCCATTCATGAAACTTTGATCAAATTTTATATTTTTTTGCCTCTTATTTTATAAAGTTCACATTTCTTTCTTATGTTTGAAGAAGTAAAGTTCGGTGGATGTAAATGGCTTTGCTGCTGGACAGCAAGAATAACGTTTGAGACCTAGCGATCAATTATTGCAAGAGTTTTCAGAGTTATGATCTTTAAAAGATAGGTGCATCAAGCCAATAACATGTCCCCGAAATTCTTTTGGTTTATTTGTTCCTATCTCAAGACATATATTAACTTTTAATTTGCATGGGGTTTGCACCAGTCCTATAGCTTGTGCCATATACCCTGGGATAGTTGTGTTGCATATTCAGTTTGAAGGATCACTCTGGTCATCTTTTGTTGTCATCATGTATGCTGTTTTTTGGCCCGCACTTGTATTTTGTCTATTTATTTTTTGTTTTCTGGTTGAGTATAAAAGAAATGACACTGTGATCTTGTTCCTTACAATAATGATAGTCATTCTGCTGGTCCTGTAGTCTAGGCACTTAGACATAAAGAAAATGGTAAAAATCAATGTTCTACCTGTTAATTTACTGTTTTATGGTTTGCGCTCAAACCTGGCAACCAAGGTTTTAGATTGTAGTACATTTTTTTAATGCTGTTTAAAAGCATTGATACTCAAGCCTTTTATGTTTCTTTAACCGACAAAAGTTATCAATAGTCATCTACTTCTTTTTATTGGCACCTTATTTCTTTTGTACTTAATTTTTGTATTTGCTTAGGTATCTCAATCTGATAAGGATTTCACTAGTTGCTTTGAAAAAAGTCAAAAGGTCAACATAAGGGCAAATTCTGGAACGTGTAACGTGTGCTCTGCACCTTGCTCCTCCTGTTTGCATAATTATCAGGTCACGACGGGTACAAAGACCGATAAATTTTCTGGAGAAACCTGGACAGTAAATGCTTTGACTGACCAGGGCATCCGATTTGAAATCGGACAGAGCGGTGAGACCAGCAATGTAGTAGGCATAAATTCAACTTCTGATTCTTTCTCCGAAAATGTAGTAGGTAAATCGACCTTGAGGACTTCTGATGCTTCAGAAGATACCGTGATGCTTTCGCACTGTGATGGAATGAAATTTCTAGAAGGTCATGATGATAATTTGTCATGTATAAATTCAGCTAATGAGTCAAAAGTGTTAACAAATGGTGTCCGAAATGGAGATGGGACAAATCTACCCTGTTCATCCACTTGTAGTCCAGTTGAGAAATCTGAATATACAATTGGTTATCAGACTTCATCTCAGCGCATGGATAAATGTGATATTGAAGATAGTATGATACAGACTAGTAGGCAGAGAAAGGTTTGTGGAGAATTCTCTGACAAGGTGCCCTCTAGTAGCTCACCAACTGGCCCGTCTTCACAAAATTTAAGCTTGATGGAAATTCCCCTAAGAAGCACTTATGATTCTTCTGAGTTGGAGAAGGTAGAGAACACACTTTTACAAGCTTCCAATGGAAAATCTCTCTCTGATGATCCAAATCTGATGGACTTGGTAGAAAATTTGCGTTCTCTTCCTCAGGGGACACAGTTGGAGTTCTCCCACGATCAATTGAATTCGATGTCATTGAAAGTGAAAGAGGTAGTATCTGATGTTATTTGTGATAATCCACCTGGTGGTACTCTAAATTCCATGATGAAGAATGAAGATATGGTGGAAGTCCAGCCTTTAAATGTGAGCGAAGACTCTGATATGGAAGAACAGGATGTAAGTAAGAATTTTTCCTCGCTTCTTTTAAAAGATTTATTCTCTTAGTTCAATTGTTTATTTTTATTTTTTTATGCTAGTGAAATTGTTATCTGGGATGTGTTTATGCTAACTTGTTTCTTGTCTTGGTTTCTCTTATGAATGGGAACTGCAGATTCTCATTCAAGACACAGACACGTAATAAACATAAATCATGTTTGATGTACAGAGGTTCCTGTTAGCCAATCAAGAATGTAGCATCTTTTGTAACAAACATTATTGATGTTCATTGAAGATTGTGATGATCCGATTTGTTGCTACCAGAATGATAGCAAGACTTGTGGATCCATTTATAGATAAAACTAGATTTACACAAGAACTTGATTGAATCACTTCATTGTTTAAATAGTCCTTTGATTAAAGGTACTGACTTTGGCAGGAAGAACTAGTAGATTGGGCTTAACGGATTCGGAAACCTATTTTAATTGGGTTGCAGATCTCCCTTCCTCCGCCTCTACCCCCTCCTCCCCCTCCCCTCCCCGGGCTCCCCAACCAAGATGGCTTTTTCTGCATTTGTTGTGGCCCTTTTATGTGGATTTTTTATGTTGCTGTTTTTCAGTAGTTCAGATTTACTTCATTTATAAATTCTTTCTGAATTTATCATAGGTCAAAGTTTGCGATATCTGTGGGGATGCAGGTCGAGAGGATTTGCTCGCTGTCTGTTCTCGGTGTAGTGATGGGGCAGAACATACGTAAGATTATATCTTTATTCTTATCTGTACACTATTATTCCGTCTTTCTGCATTGTACATCAACATTAACCTCTTTATCTCGTCTCAGTTATTGCATGGAAGAAATGGTGAATAAAGTCCCAGAAGGTAACTGGCTTTGTGAAGAATGCAAGGTTGAGGAGCAAATGAGTAATCAGAGGCAAGATAAGATTGGAAGGATAGATGGGAATGAAAAAAACAACTCATGTGGTCAATCAAGTAGTGAAAATATAATTAGTTTTGATGTTGAGGGGAACAGAACAAAATGTTGTTCAAATATGAGAACTTGTGGCAAACGGCCTAGGGACGATAATGAAGTTTCTTCTATGGCAAAAAAGCCTGCCATTGAATCAATCATGGGGTCACCAAGAAACTCCAATTCTAGCAAAACAGCTGCTCTTTCACGTGAGAGTTCATTCAAGAACTTAGATAAGGGGAGAATGCAGCCCATATATCACTCCTCTTCTGCCACACTGCAAGTTAATGATACTCCAGAATCAGCATGCGCTGCTCCGGATCCACGAATACAGACATCTCGAGGTTACTATATCTGATATTTTTGTATTTTGTCACAGGCTCATAAACATGCTTGGAAGATTTTTATTTTATTTTTCTCCAAGGCAATGAAAGCTGCTCCTATAATTTTAGTTTTAATTTCCATGGTGCAATGCAGGTATGTTTTTGAAGTCTCATTCATTCAATGTTTTGAATTCAAAACCAAAGGTCAAGCTCGTAGATCAAGTTGCTCTTCAGAGGTCAGTAAGAGAACCTGCGTCTGTTCATCTGAAGGAGGGTGCAGTCAAATCTATTGGAAAATCTATGTCCTTTAAATCTATGAACTCAGGCCGTTATGAATCAAAAGTGAAGATGATATCCCCTAGAGTAACCGATGTCCAGGATATGAAACAGAGAAAAGAAAGAAGCTCATTTGAAAGAAAGAGCTCTTTCAAATCAGAACGTCCATTGATTAGTTCAACGATGGCTAGGCCTACCATTTCTACGTCTAACAATGAAAAGAAACTGGGATCTCTGAGTGGATCTTCTTCTCTCGCAAAACGCCAAGAAACAAAGGCTGCACAACCTGACCATAAATCAAAGGGGTTATTGAAATCATCCAGTCTTGTAGCCCGAAGGAGTTCAGATTCACCTTTTTCTTCAGGTATAATTTGATTCATGTCCTGATTTGGCTCTTCATATCGTTCTTTTGTCCTTTTATGTTGCTTTAAATGCTTTCATAATTTATGTAACCAGGTGAATTTAAGAGACCCTCGTCGTACGTGCATAGTACTACAGGAGTTTCATCTGCCAACGTAGTTGGCAATTTTGAACAGAAACTTAACCAGATTGTCTCAGAGGAGGAGGACTCATCGTGTGCTGGTGTTGCCGAGAGACCGCCTTGTAACACTAATGAAGGCCTACATGATGGATTGCTTCAGCCGAAGGAAGCAACAAATTCTGGTGAGCGAATAAGGGATCATTCTGGGAATCGCTTGTGGCAGGGTAATATTAATGGTGGAAGGGCTATTTTGTGTAAAAAATGTAAAGAATTTGGACATGTGGCACAATCTTGCACGGCTGATGATCCTGGATTTTCTGCTGTTAGTCCAACTGTAAAATTTTCTGGGGGCGAAAATGATAGTCTAAAAGTGGCTATTGAGGCTGCTTTGCATAGAAAGTCCGGAGTTCACAGTAAACATAGAGCTTGGGGCCAATCTGATGACTCATCTGTTTCGAGCATGAAATCTGAAATAGATTGTCGAGATCAGTTATCAAGTTCAGGTGGCAAGAGAAATTTGTCCTCTGCTGCAGAGATTATTGATAGGCATACAGTACCCAGCGGTTTGACTGACGACTCTGTTAAAGAAGAAACTTGTGACACATCAAAGCAGTCCACATTGATTCCTGTTGAGGTTCTGTCTTCCGGAGGAGGAGAGTCAGTGCCAATTGTTCCATTGGATGGGAAGTCTTCCTTACGAGGCACATCCACTTCCGCAGCAGTTCCTATTTACTTGAAATCTTTAGCTATTCCCGAGCATGAGTACATATGGCAGTATGATATCTTACTTATCCACACCAATTCTATGTTTGAATAATATCTGCTTTGTGGTTTTTCTGGACTCACCTCTGGATGTTCTTTTGTTCTCGAACTAGTCTGTACTTACATGTGTTCCTTGGATGCAGAGGAAGTTTTGAGGTTTTTAGAAGTGGTAAGATCCTTGACTTAAGGGAAGGAATCCAAGCCCATTTGTCGACGTGTGCATCACCTAAAGTTATTGAATCAGTAAACAAGTTTAACCACAAAATCATCCTAAATGAAGTGCCTCGTTTAAGCACATGGCCTGTACAGTTTCAGGAATTTGGTGTTAGAGAAGATAACATAGCACTCTTCTTTTTTGCCAGAGATTGTGAGAGGTAGCAATTTAGCCTTCATGTTTTTTCCATCAATTTTTTCAAATTATTTTTCTGCATCATCATTATCATTTTTCTCTGATTTAGTTTCTCTGTTTCCATTGCTACAGCTATGAGAAGAGCTACAAAATTTTGCTGGAGAGCATGATGAAGAATGACCTTGCTCTAAAGGCGAATCTTAATGGTGTAGAACTCTTGATATTTCCATCTAACCACCTTCCTGAGAATTCTCAGCGTAAGCAAACAACATAAATATTTCTTGTACAAAATTTCTTTGTCCAAGAATTCGTAAAATTTCTCTCATTTGATGCATATGGTGAAGGCATTTTGTGATGCCCAATAAAAGCTATTGCATCTCATGCCCTTGAAAATTGACCGTGATGAGTAAAGTTCATGCATCGCATTCTGGGGGCTTGCCTAGATGAAAACTTCCAATATGATGTCAGATGAAGTTATTGCTGCTTGTTAAAATTGAGTGTCCATGCTGGTGGGACCTCAGCCAACATGAACAGAACCTTTTTGGGCAGCTTGCCTACTGTGAAACTCCTTTATTATTATATCAAACGGAAGGTGACACTGCTAGGTAAAATTGGGCATGGCCGTGTTGGTCAGACCTCAACCAACACAAAGGTTGCCGCTCTCGAGGGCACTTAAGTTAGATATTAATTTTGCTTCTCCTCCCTTTTTATATTCCTTTTTCGTTTTAGAAGATCTTTTTTTATTTATTCTCTAGGTGGAGATGTGTTCCAGTATTATTAAACAAAGAATTCTCATCTTCAGGGATCTTTAGCTGGTTC
This sequence comes from Fraxinus cuspidata, assembly GCA_903798385.1. Classification (NCBI taxonomy): domain Eukaryota; kingdom Viridiplantae; phylum Streptophyta; class Magnoliopsida; order Lamiales; family Oleaceae; genus Fraxinus; species Fraxinus cuspidata. Next base: position 15,368 of record CAIGRP010069551.1, read on the forward strand.
TATTTTGTGCTCTAATTTATAAGCAAGATAATTAATAAAATTGCCATTCTTATTCTATTAAAGCTACTCATTATTTGCAAGCAACCCTACAATTTTCTTGCCATAATTTACATGCAGGTTGGAATATGCTATTCTTTTTATGGGGCGTGTTCAGAGGAAAGAAAGAGAATTGCTCACAACGTCTGCCTGAATCCTCAACGCAGTGTTGTACACCTCCAGATATTCCCCCAGCTATAATGTCCTTGCCTGAGAACATATGCTCACTTGGGCCTGTAGCCAATGTTTTGTCTGCATGTGATGATGTAGCCCCATCACTGGAGGTGTCTGCTTCTGGAAAATTATGGAGTTATTTGTCTTCTAAAGTAGTAAAGGAAGATTTTGGTACCAAAGTACTTTCTGCGGATCAGCTGGATGATAGACTAGATTCCATTTCCTTGTCTGCCGAAAGAAGTATGAGTGCAAAATTGTGCCATGAAATGAGTGGTACTTGCCTGGTATTGGCTATTCTTTTTGACATGTGCATAAATTTTATCAACCCAAATTTCATCGTCTTTTATAGACTAATATTCTGATTTTAGCTACACCAAACAGGTGCTATATAGTGCTTTGCTATCTTTTAGTTTCTAGTCTTATATGTATCTATACTATGGTGAGTTCAGGAATCAGATGATCGTCAACAAGTTCCCCCCGTCCATATATCAAATTAGTTAGTTTCTTATTCATGTTCTTTTAATTTTCACTTAGCTTTCTTGGGTTTTTATTGCCTCTTCATTTCGGTGCAAGTTTACCACCTTTTCAGTGAGATCCTGTAGTTTTAGATTGTTGGATTGTGATTTCACAGGCATGCAATTTGGTGTCTTATCTCTCTATGAACCAGAGTTCCTAGTAGAACTTCCAAGACATTTGAACTAAGTGTAGTTCTGAGCTTGGTATTATGTTCAGACGGAGAGGGACTTCCACTTTTTTCATAAAACGTGTTTAATCTGTACTTCTGAACATCTTTATCAGCATCTTCATCAGATGAGTCTGAGGTCTAGACTAATTTGTGTAGCCATTTGCCATTATACTAGTTGCATTATTAGTTCAATGATGATGATGATGGGTTTTGAAATTCTCCTATGCCTCCTTTCTGATGTGCTTTTCGTACCGACGTTCAATCATGTAAAATTCAACATCTAACAATAGAACACACCGTTGAGAGCATATAGCTATCCTGAATAGATGTTGCTTTATTTCTTCTTCTGTGACCAAGGCTTTGACTTCATGTCATATTCTCATTTAATTTTCTTGTCACATAATTTTGAAATGATATTTGCTAAATAATGCTTTGTCTGTCTTTGCACCTTTTCCGTCTTATTTCTTCTTCTGTGACCAAGGCTTGCATGTTTATAAGAACTATTACATTTTCTGCTTTCGAATTTTCTGGATGTCTTTGGTAATTTCTTGTTATATTGATGTCCTGATCCTTTTGTGGCTTGATTTCCCTGAAGACGTTATTCTGTTGAAATCATTGTAGCATTTGATATCCATGTGCATACTTTTGGCCTGTAGGCAGGAGATACTGATTCTATCTTCACACCTGAGGCGGAATCCCAGGCATTTCTTCAGATGACGGGAAGTGCTAATGGTTCTACGAGGGAACAAATACTAATGCCGTTAGATGCTGCATCTGATAGACGACAGCCATCACACTATTTCAATAAATCTCCTGCTGGCGCCAATTTTACAGCTCCTGGTGATAGCACGGGTGAGGGGATAATATTGGATAAGATGAATAGCACTAAAGATCAAGTGAAATTCAGTATGAATTCAGATAAAGAAGCTTCTTTGGAGGAAAATCTGGGCAACATAGACCTAGACATGAAGGAGAGCAACGGATGGCTTTTGAAACACACTGAACATCTGCCTGATGATTCTAAAGACGTGGTGCTGAGATCAATTTATACTGGCACCAGTCGAGCAGTTCTCAGGAACAATAGTGCTGATTTAGTGCTTGCAAAGGTAAGTATAGACAGACAAAAGAATACTGATTTGGGTAGCTTGGGTACTTGTGATGATCAAACTAATTCTTGTATTGATGGTTTTGCTGTACAGGAGAATGGATATGGTGAAGGTTCCAATGAGAGCGTCATTCCTGAAAGGTACTTCTTCCCTGTTTATCCACACAGTGTGAATGGCTTGGGTTTCGTTAATAAATCCATGCCCTGGAAAATTCATCCGGAAGTGGAGGACGGGCTTCATGATAAAGTGCCGGACCTTGAGCTTGCACTAGGAGCGGAAAGAAAACCATCGCCTCAGGGCATACCACCCTTTTTGGTTGGGAAAGTGGAGAAGAAGATAACGGAGGAGCGTCATCTCCACAAGGCTGCAAGCAAGGCAGATGATGATGCGTCAGCATCTCTCTCCCTTTCTCTTTCTTTCCCGTCATGATATTATTATCATTATAGCCCCTGAGTTGTAAACTAGGATCTTCTCTCCAAGGGTCGACTATCCCATATGATAATAAGCACAAAGGATAAATATGTAATTTTGTTAGTTCCCAGCCCCTCTCTTTAGTGCTTAATGGCTGCTTGTATATATAACAGCCGGAACAGCTCTGTTGCTGTGAAAAACTTTGATATACACATTTGTCTTTGGCCTTGATATTTGTTCTTACTTTTAATCTTAGGGATGATGTTTGAATAATTTGCATCCATTTCTGAAGGAGTGCAAGAATAGTTTATTGCTAGCCCGAATAATATATATATATATATATGATACATTTGTTTTGTTTGTAAAATAAACTATATTGAGGTCAATTCTATTCTTCATTGATGTTAAGTTTGTATCCTTGGAAAATGAATTTCTTAACTCTGCTATTTTAGTTCACCAAACTTTCACTTTCTTAACTCGTTAGTCACTATGCTCAACTGAAGGAATCTGCATGGCGAACGAAAATTTTACGTGAATAATGATTTCAGACAAGTTGGACTCGAATCTTAGGTTTTTAACGGCCAAAATTGTGAAACAGGTGACAATAGCAATTTATCCCATTTATTTGTCACGTGCAAGTTCTAGTCATTTTCAAAAATACGAGCATAGTACGAAGCATATTTTTATTGAGGAAGATACAAGAATGGACTGGAATTGCTCGTTCTCAAGAATACTTGAACCAACTTAAGCCAACACAATTATGCTTGTGTTTGAATCTAATTTTGAGGAGAATAGAAATTTTGGAATAGTGATTGATGTGAGAATGTGTGCTGGAAAAGTGATGTAAAGTTTTTGATTTGTGTATAATATTATTTTATCTGAATAATGTGTGGTTGAAATGAAGAATGAGAAATGAACGGGTGTCAAAATGGAATAGTGATTGATGTGAGAATGTGTGGTAGAAAAGTGATGAAAAGTTTTTGATTTGTGTGTAATATTATTTTATTTGAAGAATGTGTAGTTGAAATGAAAAATGAGAATGAGAAATTCACGGGTGTCAAACGGGTATCGTGAACCTTGTAACGTTGTGTAAAACTTGAATATTCAAATTTATGAATTTACACAGGTTATAAACAAATTTTAATATTTCTACATTTTTGTGGGTAAAAAAAAAATTAATCAAAATTTTAACATAAATCAAAGTCAACAATTAATGTCAATCACATCGATTTCATCAACTTTTATGATTTTCTTCCCATCAAATACAAGAGTAATGCTATTTAGTCCACTGAGGTTACAACCTCAATCTAGATGACGTTAATATGACATTAAATGATATGTGAAATTAAATGATTTTCACTTTTCATTTAGCCTATTATTTAGTGCCACCTACTGGGGTTGTAACCCCATTTGAGCTACATAGCATTTACTCAATAAACAAGAGCTATGTTTCGTTTCTACCAAGAAATCCAAGTCCAATAAATTAAATGTGTGTTTGATGGATATTATTGAGAAAAATAATATTTTAAATAGTGATATGATAAGAAATATGTGTGTTTTAAAGTAAGAAAATGTCGTCGATATAATAAAAAATATTATTTTATTGAAAAAATGAGTTTCTATTTTAAATTTAAAATCTCTCTCTCGGTTTGGTTTTATCGCTCCCTGCTTCACAATCTCTCTCTTCCCCTCCCATTCCAATGGCTGCCGGCATACCTACTTTTTCCCTATCCGGTAATTAATTACTAATCGCTATTCTGTTAATATAGGGTTTTCATTCTTGCATGTAATTAATTACTCCTGATTTTACTCCAATTTCCGTTTCAACTTTTAGGCTCTGATTGTTGGATGTGAGATTCGAGTAATGCCAGAGTGGTTTATTTTGTGTTATTTCGATTGAGCTTCTGATTTCGTATCTAAAGTGTTTTCTAAATTGTGTCTGTTTCCATGTAGGTGGAAATGCTCTCAAGTCTAGGGATATGTTGTTTGTAAAGTCAGGCACTTTTGTCAACACACCACCAGTGATGATTCAAGCCAAGAAGATTCGTTCTGGAACCAGGCGCAACTTGTCTGTTCGCGCTGAGTCTGGGTATATAGTGGTCATTTAAATCTAATGTTTGTTTTGAGTTCATCACAGAACATATTATGAGCTATGTGTAGGTTCTCAATATGCACGTAGAGAGAATAAATTTGTATGTGACTCCGCTGCATTAAATAATGAAAAAAATAAAATGAATGCGTACTTTATTCTTACTTGTAAATTACTAAAAATGTTGTTATTTTAGATGACTTATCTGCATTTAGCATATAATTTGTTATGGTAATCAGCTTTGACCAAATTATCAGAATCAGCCAAAATAATGGATGATGCATCTGAGATTGTTACATCCAATTAAGTTGTTATGTTGTGAAGTTGCAAAACTCAACATCCTATGGCCATCTTATCCACCATTAACAGGACATTCGCTTCTGCCATGTAAATTGTTGGCATTGAGACTGTTTGGACTTTTCCTCTCTCCTTCAGGACTTGATGTTCTCCTCCAAAGTCACCACCTTCCTATCACATCTAAGGAGAAA
>CAIGRP010069560.1:0-10415 GCA_903798385.1 Fraxinus cuspidata
GAGGTGAAAGTCCATAAAGATTAGACCAATGGATTCAGATATTCGGATAATTCTAAGAACAAATATAGATAATCATCTTTTAAAGACCGACTTCACAAACACTGTCTGGAGATGACCCATTTCGAATGGAGAAGACTAGTAGTTTCATGAGATCACAGAATATCGGTCATCATGCTTGTCGGTTTTGAAAGAAACAATGGACAGTAATGATCTTAATTGTGTCGTGACCTGTGGGCTCAATCCAAAAATAACAAACGAAACAAAAAAAAAGGACCAAAATAATTAGAGTAACGCTATTTAGCCCCCATTGGGGTTATACTCAGAAACTAGCTGCCAAATACAAATTCTAAAAAGTGCCTCCCAGGATATTCAAGCAAAATATCTTCCAAGCAAGATCTTTTGTGAAATTTATTTCAAACCATCAAAGAATGGATAATGTAGACAGATATAATTAGATATAAAACATTCACAGTTTTCCAGGAACATTAGCAGCACTGTTACATTACTCGAGTCCTCGTCTGCCTCTCAACTAACAACCTTACTACGATATGAAAAAGAACGAACTGTCACATGAGTGGTAGCACCCGAACAGCTAAACAAAAAACGAAGTCAAGAAATAAGTAAAAGACCAAAAAGAATGGAATGGACTTACTTTGTTGGTGATTTGTATAGTCTGATAACGCTATTTTGCTCGACTTGATTTGCTGCCAAGGCAAAATTCTAACGAGGATCTTGATAAAGTGAGCGAAGTTTTCTATCTTTTGGGTCATTTAAACTGCAATTTGTTTCAAGCTGTGTTTAGACCAAAATTGCTAGTATGACACGATTATCCGGATTAAAATTTATCTTAACTACTGATGTGATGAATATTTAGGTACCATTCTTAAATCTTCGCAAGGGAAAAAGAAGATAAGAACTGAACATTATAAACCCAAAAACAGATTATAACCAGCAGCAAAACTGAGTTAGCAAGTAACAATACGGTATGCCGTTAATTGAAGCCCAACTTAATCCTCGGACTATGTGAACGTACTGGTATAATCAGGTACCATTCTTAAATCTTCGCAAGGGAAAAAGAAGATAAGAACTGAACATTATAAACCCAAAAACAGATTATAACCAGCAGCAAAACTGAGTTAGCAAGTAACAATACGGTATGCCGTTAATTGAAGCCCAACTTAGGAAAAAATACATTTAAACTAATGAGTTGGGCAGGGGCCGCGCGAACGCAAGCCCCAACTACCACAAATTATGACGTAGGCTCGACCACTTGGGCCGACCTTAGGCGGGCGCCCCTCCCAAGTGCAATGGAAGTTGCCAACCTAGGCCATGGGCCTTCTTGATCACCCATTGACCCCGTCCAGGTAAGTATGTAATATTGGCCCACTTGGTCTTATTTTATAATACTCTTTAACATGTCATGTTTTTGTTCTTTCGATGTGGGATTACAAAGGACCTTCTACCCGTGTTACAATTCTTCAGTGGTGTTTGCTCTTGCTTTCAAACTTCATTAGCAATGTCAGCAGTTCAATGTTTATGAATGTTTCTATCAATGAGCTGAAATGAGTAGCAGAAAAATAATTTACATAATCGATCCTAAATTTATTGGACCTTGAGTAAATTTAAGCCAAAAGTTCCTGATTCAAGATAAATTCTTAAGGAAGTTGTGTCAAGTTGAAGAACCATCAATCAACCAATAAAAATTTCTCTAGGAATAATAGGCCAATGACAAAGTTGAGCTTGTTGCTGTTGTTATTGAACCGTTTCTGAAGCGGGTCTTCAAATTTAGCAGCACGTTTTCTTTTTTGTGGGATATATTTCATTTGTTTAGGTGGGCAAATAGGATAATTTCATTCCAACATTGGTTTCTGTTAATTGTGAACTTCAAATCCATCATGCTTTTAACTGATTTGGATTACACTAATGACTTTGGTACGACTAACTAGACAATGTTAGGCATTATTAAAAAAGAGAAAATCGAATAACCCTCAATGGATTAAGACACTAGGAACATTTTAAGCTAAGTTTAAAATGGTATAAAAGTTACTTTTAACTTTTTATTTCCATTCACGTTTAACTTAAAACGGTTTAAACTTCACCAAACATGCTCTTTGAATCTATTGTGCGTTTGATGGATATTATTGAGGAAAAAAATGTATTTTAAATAGTGATATGATGAGAAATATGTGGTTAAAAAGTAAAGAAACGTTATTGATGTGATTGAAAATATTATTTTATAAAAAAATGTGTAGTTGAAAATGAGTTTTGAAAAAATGTATTTTGAAAAAATGTGTGTCAAACAAGGGCCTAATTTATAACTGGCCGCAACATTTGTAGTGAAAGTTCATGTTGATCACAAAACTTTATTTCGTGTCAAATTGGTCATTTCTTCCATCTCCCATTGTCAAAATGCGAATGAAAATAAAAATTTGAAACAAAATGAAGTTTTATTTACCAACTAGCTAGCCGCGTCGACTTGAAGTTCAGTTACCGCTAGTGTTTTTAACCCAATATAAACAGATATATACGAAAGCAACCAGCTGTTTAAAAAAAAATGTTTAAGCAACTATGATGGTTGCAAACCAATAAATAAAGCCTTTGGAAAGGCGCTGTCAACAATTATTTTCCATCTTGTTTAAACATCTCAACACTGGGCGTTTTTGGTTAGCACGGCCACAAAACCTTGCTGCTGCCCTTCATCAGTAATGTCATAATGTAACAGAAGACATGGACCAAAATTCCGAGTCCTAAATATTTAGGTCTAGTAAAAATGGAAATCTTTCATCAGGAGAGGGCTTTCTTTACGTCCGCTGTCACCTCCTGAGGTGGTTTCTCTGCTGGAAGGTTTGCCACGATACCCTTCTTATTGTAGTAATCGATTACCTGCATTTCATGAAAAAAGGAGCAACATTCCTGAGAATCAATGTGAAACTCAAGAAGCAAAGCCTCAGCTCATTAGTATGGCTTCGACGAAATAACAGAGAGAATCATAATCAACGAGAAAATGCAGGGGATCCGAAGATTGATATATGTTACCAATGCATGAATACAAGTGACATGATGATTTCTCCCTTCAATATAGGAATAGCATGTAAAACCGTTCATGATAAGTGGTGACTATTTCCAATATTCAGTGCATATTTTTACTAAGCCCCTGTTTGGTGTAAAGTAAAATCTACTAAAAATCTCAAATCATAGTCAACAATTAATTTTAACCACATATTTCACAACTTTTCAACCACACATTTCATCATTTTTTATCGAAATCATTCCACACCGACGGGATGGGATAGGTTAATTCAATATTTGATGCAGAAAAGTGGTCACATTGATTAAAAGTAACGAGTAGACATGTCATTATAAGTCAGGTTTAGCCACCTGCAAATATTTCTATTCACAGTTTCTTTGTATAACAAGTTCAATTTTGGTGAAGCATTTATTTTGAATCAGTATTTCCACTGCGATTGTCTTCATTTGACAGTTGGCCGTAGGTCTTTTTTCTATCAATTCATGAGGGCTTCAAGTAAAAAAATTCTGTAACTAGCATATTTCTTGGAAGAGGGATAACATCAGGGCATTTAGGAAGTAGAGCACAGTGGTACTTAACCACATGTGGAGGTAAGGTAAAATCTTGACAACTTCATTTTTCCAGCTTTAATCTTGAAAAGAAACTTCACCAGCGTAAATCAGTGATTCCTCCGGGGCGGGTGCGAGGAGGCCGATGCAGAAGGGAAAAAAGCTAAGAATATTACAAAAAAGAACAGCATACCGGTTCAGTCTGCTTATGGAAAGCTTCTAGCCTTGACTTGAGAACAGCTGCAGTGTCATCTTTACGTTGAATTAAAGGCTCCCCAGTGACCTTCATAAAGATATTCAGATGAAATCAGCTGCAGTCATAATAGGGTTAATCCTTACTGCATAAAGCAGCAAAGCACCATCACATGCAATAAGGCAACAAGTCCCAACTATATAAAGGTAAATATAGCTCTACAAACACACAACTTATGGTCATTGATGTTTGATTGAAGGAGAAAATATAATTTCATTTCCTTTCTTTTCCATATCTATCTCTTCTTTTATTTTTCTAACCAAACACAGAAAATAGGTTAGGAGAGGAAATTTCAAAATTGCTTCACTTAGTTCTGTCCTCCTAGTTTCTCTCATTTCAGTTTCTTCCCAATTTGCTTTCTTACCCAAACAAGAGAAGGTAAAATTTCAATTCGTTCTTATCCGCATGTCTCTGCTCTCTCAGTTCTAATTAACTTCAAACAAAGCAATGATAATTACACCCATGTGGCATCAGAAAAAGGGGCTAAACACATCGTCCTATCTACAACAGGTAGCAAGCATTTTGCATTTGCATATCAAGAGAAAGAAAACATAAGTAAAATGATATTACATCATCAACTCCAGGTACTTTAGGAGGTGAAAACTTCATGTGGTAGGTGCGACCACTGGATGGGTGGATCCAGCGACCAGTAATCCTCTCTTCCAAGATTGCATCATCAATTGCAAAGTTAAGAACCTTATCGACTTTAGCACCGCGTTTTTCGAGCATCTCATCAAGCTGATACAAAGAAACAAAACCATATTTTAGACCACTAGATGGAGATACACTCGTGAATAAATATATCACAAAACAAATGAACATCCAGATACCACATAAAAGTAACAACCTTTTGTGCTTGGACCACTGTTCTCGGAAATCCATCAAGAATGAAACCTTTTTGGCAGGAAGGCTTTTTCAAAGCTTCATCAATTATCCCAACCACCAAGTCGTCAGAAACAAGTTCACCCTGAGAAACCATAACAAGCACATAATTTTCATTAAGACAAAAATAGGTGTTATCCTGCAGGTTTTAGGGAATGATAAAGATGGTAAGCACCTTGTCCATGGCCTCCTTAGCCTTGATCCCAAGGGGTGATTTGGCAGCAACAGCAGCTCTCAACATATCACCAGTAGCCAAGTGGCATAAGCAATACTCATCCTTAATTATTGGTGACTGAGTACCTTTCCCTGATCCTGGTGGGCCTGAAAAGCAGATTGCATAAAGTTGCTCAGCATTAAAACAGCGTGACAAACAACTTCTTCAAAATTTTATAATCCTAATTCACATTTCGCTAAGAGACAACTCTTAAAACATATGGACGAAATGACCATAATGCATGGCCCCTTGCCAATCATATTGTTGACCATTTAATGTTAGTAATATATACATGCACTAAGAGCTTGGTCCATTCATATACAATTGTAGATACACAAAAACATTAGTTGAAAGTGAACAGGAGACTGATCCCCTCTCAGCTTAAAAGCTAAAATTGGCATGAAATTGAATCATTAAGCACCAAAACCTCCTTAAATAAATAATAAATAATTCAATACCACTTGGAACTTGTCTCCCCAAAAATTCACTTCCAAGCCAGGGATAGCATGACTCATATTGAGAAAGAAAATTAACCGAAGTTTTGACTATGATGCAAGGACACAAACATGCAACACGTGATTTTTCAAAAATGTAATACACGGGCACATTGGGGACACGTTAATTGAAATCCTTTAAAATTGTAATTATACACTATCTTTCTGTTTATACTTCTTATATTTTTTAATAAAATCAATTCTTCTTAGTTTTGAATTTTGTTCATGAAATCTTGAAAATTGGCTAAGTAGCTATTTGTTATATAAAGGTCTTGGGGACAGAGAAATGGGGCATTGTAATATGACTCCGTGGAGATCTACATTTCCACAGGCCTTTAAAAAACATAAAATAAAATGAGGCTCCATCATACTTTCAGGATTATTCTTCCCCCCTTCCAAATATTTTGGGTTTCCGGTAAGGCTCTATTTGTCTAGAAAATTAGAAAAGGGAAAATTAAATCTGCATTTTCTATTATGGGTTGAGCATTTTTGCAATCAATTGCAATATATATCTTCAAAAACTCATCTTTCTTTCTATTTCTCTGCCACCCAACCCAATGGTGGATTTCCCACAAGTGTATTTGTCTAGAAATTAGCATATAAAAAGGGTTAAATCTGCTTACCAACTGACACGTACGTTCATTTATAGTAATTAATAAAACTTCCCCTACCCCCATATTTTGGGTTTCCCACAAATCACTATTTGTTTGGAATTTATTTTTAAAAAAAAAATTTAATTAAGTCTCTAATAGAAAATTTGATGATTTGTTGTACTAAACATCCAGTAATCTACTCCCTAAAACTCTGCTCTCTACATTCCAGAACCCAAAATTAAATCAAAGTAGACGCCAAAAAAAAGAAGAAGAAGCAGAGCGTCGAAAGGTAAAAGATACAATTGTGTACCGACCGACGAGGATGACGCGTTTATCCGGTTTGGATGAGCACTTCATGCGACGGAGGAGCTCCGTCATTAGATCCACCGACGGCACGTCCTCCAAATTCGGTGAAGATGACGCTGCAATCGCCATTCTTGTGTGTGTTTCTTTGCGTGAAACAGAGAGAATATGTGTTGCGGTTGTGTGAATCAATTGCTTGTGTTGGGAATTCGGACCTTTTCAAGCAGGTAGCAGGTGCAGTGAAATGACGTACATGCCCTTGTTCATGGTTTCAAAATTTTAATTTTGGCTTGATAGCAAAATAACGTCTCACGTACTTGACGATGTGCAATGCACTCTATATCCATTGAAAATTGCATAAAACGTCCCTTTTTGAAGTCTTGAGTGTGAAATACAAACTTTGAGGTGCGGAAAACCCCAATTATGAGTTTTGAAATGCGATTCACCCTCCTACAATCCAATTCTGTTAGTTTAACAGTTAAAAATAATAAAAATTGTTAAATTTGAAAATAAATAATTGTAGTTATGATCTCAAGCTTTTTATTTTTTTACAAATTAATGTCCAAACTACAATCCCTAGCATTTAAAATTTTATTTTCTTCCCCACCCCACTCCATCCTAACCCATCCCACTTTATCTTCTTCATCACCCCCAAACAAAAAACTTACAAAATTCTTCTATTCATGTCAAAATTTAATAAATAATTTTGCAAAGTTATCTTAATCCATCAATGAACAAAAATAATAACTACAGCAACAACAAATAACCCACCTGCTTCCTCACTATACCGTGCCTAAGGAAGGTTTGGGACAGTGATTTTGGTAGAGAGATAAATTTGTGCGTAGAGAGAGAAAAATACTCACATTCTCTCTCACTGTATATGTTGACCCTAAAAAATGACACAAACTCGTGACCAACAGAGTTCTTTCACGTGAGCTCCTTTCTGTACGTAGCAACACACCATTTGTCGCTCGTGGTCTTTTTCGGTGGGAGTAGAAGCTGTCGCGAGTGCTCCAATTGTCAAGTTAGTGAGTTGGTAGACAAAATCTGGGATGTCCGACGATGATATTCACCAGAATATGAATTTTAGTGGTGATGTATGTGGATGGTGATAATGTAAGAGTTATGCTTCTTCTCTCTTTTCAGGAACCAACCCCCACCTCCTATATTGCAAGAGTGAGTTTTTATAGTGAAAGGGAATAAGAGAGAAACCATTGGATGGGGAACACGTGGTCTTGAATCTAGGGCGAACCATTTTTTCCTATTTCTCAATCCGTCAATCCATAGGTACGTGGTTCATTTAATGCTCCCGGCATTGTAAGGCGTTGACTTGACATTTTGGAGTTTGTCATACGCTCATTAATCAGTACTAAGGATTTGGTTCGTGCGATCATTCCATAAAAGATCTTCTAATACACAAGGTTGAAGGGGAGCAGTTGTGGCAGGAGTGTTAATCGCGTTTTGGATGTTATCATTTCGAACTTAGTTTCAGTTGCGAAGAAGTGATGTAGAGTACGGGCATTTTCATCCGCCAGGTCAACAGATGAAATCAATTCGTCCCCCACGTGGCGAGACGAAATCAGTTCATTCGATTTGTGGCGGAGGGCGAAATGAGTTCGTCCCAAGTGTAGGATGAATCCACGTGGCGCTCGTATTCAGTTCATCCTAGTGGATGATATTCATCCTTCACAAGGTAGTCGTATTCAGATCATCCCTTAATGTGGGAGATGTCTTGGAAGAACCCGTAATAGTATATGTTCGTGTGTATGTATATGTTGGGTGGGGATTAGAAAATGAATCAGATAGATTGCCTAGGGTGAAAGTAGAAGATGAAAACGGGGTATGTGAAAAGTGGTCTTCTGTTTATGATGGGAAGGGAAACAACTTTTCATTATTTCGGAGAAACATGAGGATAGAGATGAAGCAATTCTGGAAATCTTATCATTATTGGCATGTACAAATATTTATGACAACTAATGCAGATCTTCAAAAATTAGATTTATGATTGTGGTTTAGGGTGTGTTTGATGGATATTATTGAGAAAAAAATATTTTAATAGTGATATGATGAGAAATATGTGGTTAAAAAGTAAGGAAAAATTATTGATGTGATCTAAAATATTATTTTATTGAAGAATATGCGGTTGAAAATGAGTNTGGATATTATTGAGAAAATAATATATTTTAAATAGTGATATGATGAGATATATGTGATTAAAAAGTAAGGAAAAGTTATTGATGTGGTAAAAATATTATTTTATTGAAGAATGTGTGGTTGAAAATGAGTTTTGAAAAAATATATTTTGAAAGAATGTGTACCAAATATAGGCTTAATTGCATCTAATTAGGTTTTTTTTGTGGAAGAAGATGAAGGGTAGGGTAGGGTTCGGTGGGGTGGGGTGGGGTGGGGTGGGGATTTTTTTTTACTTTTTTTTTTTTTCCGTGTTTTCATTTTAATTTTTTTTATGAAATAATATATAATTACCATTTTATCCTTTAAAACTGGGAAAGAAAACAAAAACTTTAAAAATTTGGAATTGTGGTCGACACGTATAAAAAATTTGTTTATAAATTGTAAAATAAAAAGTTTGAGATCACAACTGCGATTATTCTTTTTCAATTTTTACTATATTTAACAATATTTTAAAAATCAAACCGAACCAACCAGTTTGATCAAGAAAATAGTGAACCGGCATCAAATCCGATTCGATCATTATCGATTAACCAAAAGAGAAAAAATAGATAAATATTTGATGAACTGGCCGATTAAACCGCAAACCGTAAAGAAATTTTTCTGAAAATTTATTTCACTATTTTTTATTATGGCCAATAGTTGCAGGCCTGGTTTCCTTGCCGTCAAAGTGTTGCTAATTAAAGGAGAATTTCTATGGACTTTACTATTGATCAACCGATGTGGTATAACTAAACGTACATGACTACTTTTAAAGGAGAGTCATCGTGCGCATTTACTTTGACAATTCGCCGTGGGATAAAACTATAGGGCCTTTGGCCAATTGAAATGTTAAATGTTTAATTATTTAATGTATTCTACGTTAACATAAATTAGAATACATGAATTTAAATTATGGCCCCAAAACACAAACAATTCAATTGAACAAATCAAATTATTTTGGACATATTAAAGATTAGGTTTTGAAGTTTTAAACTAAATCATAAGATAATAAATTTAATTGACAAAAAATAATTTATATTTATTTTGAATTAGCAGTACTAAAATTTAAAAAATAATTGTTATTATATTTTATTGTTTGTGTGTATTTATTTATTTAATTTCGATATCCAATTCGACCTTTTGACCTTTGACCCTTATCGGATCAATTTTTAAAACATTGGTATTTAACGACTAAATTAACGGAATTGGATAGTAAGAATTACACTTCAAAGTTCATACAGGGGGTTGCACCTCAAATATATATATATTAAAAACATTTTATTAATTAACTAGGTAATTAATTAGATTATGATCACAATTATATATTAGTCACAAATCACAAATTTTATAAGTCGCAACTTATTTATCGATTACAAATTTTATAAGTCACGACTTATTTATCGATTACAACTTATTTCACGTCACAAATTATCAAATTAATAGGTTAAAACAATTTATCGATCACAGTCACAATTACAAATTTAATCATAAATCACACATTTTTTAGATTGCGTATTATTTCTTGATCACAATTGCTCTTCACCCCACCACCTCTCCCACCCCCATCAATACCACCAAAAAACATCATTGTCACCATTGTCACATAACCACCGCCACGTAGATCTGTATCCAAGACGTTATTGTCACCTTACCATCGCCACAACGCCACCATCACCACGCAAGTCAAGTCCATCGCAGTGCATCCCTAACACATCACCACCTGCTAATAAGGGATCTTAATATGGTTGCTTTGTGTTTGTATATATCTCTTTCTCTTAAAAGAGGCAATCCTCTGATCACTATTCATTTACGTCACACTAGTTTTCACATTAACCCAGTTTTATTGTGGTTTTGCTACAGTATATAATAATTGTTAAATATATATTTGTTGACTAATATCTTCTTGGAGAGGGACGAACAAGAGTGAA
>CAIGRP010069561.1:0-15794 GCA_903798385.1 Fraxinus cuspidata
TTCTTCCAAGTGAATAGACCTCCATAATGAAATAACTAAAATGAGTTGTCTCGACAAATTGCAATTTAGGTTCCTTCAAATTGAACTCAAACTCTAGACCGAAACGAAATGAAACTGACTGATGCATCTTCAAACTCGAAGTCAAACTCGAATAGGATTAGTATTGCTTGAGAGAGATCATTAACTACATCGGGTTAAGTCGATCGTTGTCAGATATGAAAAATGGTAGAATAATTTGGAATTAAGCCCCTATTTGGTACACATTAAAATTCACATTCTCATTCTTCTACTTATTTTCAACCACACATTCTTCAATAAACTAATATTTTCCATCACATCAATAACTTTTCCTTCTTTTTCAACCACACATTCTTCATCAACCTACTATTTCAGAATATATTTTTCCAAAATAATGTGGATCAAACACACCATAAATGTATGATAAATAATTTAAGTGAAATCGGAAGTCCTAACTATCAGATCACGTAATCTTATCTTCTGTTTTAATTTGAGTTTGTTATTTTATTTATTAAAATTTCGCTTAGAAAACAAAACTTTGATTTGATCATTAGTTACTATTTTAATTTAATTTCAAGTTAGGTTAATTTAAAAATTTATAGTAGATAGTAATATACGTGGGACGATATTCGGACTTAATAAATCCACTTTATTACTTATCACGATCCGTACACTTGCGGAATTTCACGAACACCTTCCAAAAAAAAAAAAAAGATGGTAAGAATTCAACTGAGATGTTTGATGTCCAGAGTTGAGAAATGGATATCAAATTCTTTTTCATGTTAGATACACAAAGGACATTTTCTAAAGCAAATATAGTGTCGGAAGAGTTAAGAGATGTAGAACCAGTGTGAATGATTGAAAGACCCAAGCCATCGCCATTCATAATATCATCGAAACTAGAATACGGTGCATGAAAGGAAAGATTGCTCAAGTCAATAATGGCATGATGAGAAGCACCACTATCGAAGAGCCACTTCAAATTAATGGAAGTGGTTTTTGCAGCAAAATGAGCTCCAGGTTGCCCTGGTGGTGGGGAGTCGGTTGCTGGGGGACTTGGATTAGAGAACGAAATGAAGACCAGGCGAAAAGAGTCTCTGGCGGTGTGCCCATGTATTCCACACATCTAATAGAACTCGAGATAGGGATGCAAGGGAGGTCGGTCATTTCGAGAGAAGCTAGGCTAGAAGACGGGAGGAACGTTGGTTGGCATCGGGGACGGGTGCCACCCCGACCAAAATTTGGTGATGGATACTAAATAATGTTATTGGTTCCTAAGTTATGCGGAACTGAGTTGGTACGGCTAGTAGGATTTGTCGAATATGAGTAAGTGTGAAGGTTCAATTTTTGTACTTTGAAGAGGTGCTTCAAAATTCAAGAATATTTCATGGAGTTTGTCGAAGGAGATCGAGGTGACCCGGGCTTGAATAACACGCATGAATTCTTTATAGTCATCACCAAGGCCATCAAGGATTTTATTTGTAAGACCATCATCATCAACTAGCGCACTAAGGATTGCAAGCTCATCGGCCCAAGCTTTCACAGTTTGGAGAAAATTTGTAATACTTTGGGAACCCTTATACATATTTTTAAGAGTGGTTTTAACTTGCTTGATGCGTTCCCATGAAAACTTGATGTATGTGTTGGCTAGAATTGTCCATGATCCTGTGAGGTTTTCGCTTGAGCAATAAACGGAATAATTAATGGTAGGAGAAAGAGAGTCAACCAGAGCATTGAGAATCAATTGGTCTTGACTCTTGACGAGTCCATAAAATTTCATTTTTGTGATTTATCGAGAACGACCCTTGTATGCAAATGGCCCCTAAAATTTCATTCTTGGTGTTAACCCCCGCCATTCTATTAATTTGTACGTTCAAAAAGTCTTTTTGGATAACTTCTAACCATTATTGCCATTAAAATATATCTATTTTTAATAAAAAGACGCGTTTACCCATTTATACACATAGATGATGATTTGTGCAAAATATTTTAGTGTCGAACATAAATTCACATTTTTTGACAATATCATATATAATTCTTCGCGTATCAAAATAACATATTTAGAATTGAGTATCACATTCAAACCCCTACTACTTTTTGAGCTATATATCTTCTAAAATGTGGTTGATATGCCCCAAGATGAATTATCTACAATTAGTTCTAATTTAATTTACTTTCGTTAATATAATACCTAAAGACTTGATGGTGATACAATTATAAACATGCATGCTAGTGAAATTTTAAACCTAAAATTCATAAAAGAATTGGGTAATAAATGATTTAATTTTATTTATTTATATAAATAATTTAAATATTAACATATGCAAATTTATCAATCAAAATTCATATTTATAAACCAAAAGAAGACGTTAAATATGAACATGTACATTTTACAATTCAAGTATAATTTATGTGAACAATAGTATATGTTAATTCATTAAAAAATTATACATCAAAATTAATTTTGTAATGAACATAATATATAATAGAGCTATAATTTAATGGGTTATTAACATATAATTATTCTACATTTCAATATTATTGTACAAAACGTTGTTATCTTTCATTTTTTGACATTTTCACCATTAATCACATTTTTTTATTATGCAAACCGTCCTTCCGTCCATTTATCTGTTATTCAACCCAAAAAAAAATCAATTTGACCACATTTCGTTAAATTTTAAAAGGAAAAAAATTATAATTTTATATTTCTCCAATAAAATAATCAAAAAATTAAATAAAAAATATAACAGAAAGATAGAGAACTGTTCATCTGTCTTTCCAACCCACCAACCCCACCCCACCCAAAACCTACAGCCAACACACGCCGTCCGCAACTTTTTCCCTCGCAGCAGCCGCAGGGATCTCTGACCTAATTCTCCCCTCATCATCTTCCTTCTCCTCCTCACCTAAATATACATCTTTCGAATTATTCATTCAAGATCCTCCTCAAAATCTTGAGCCGGAATAATCTTTGATCCAATTTATATAAATGAAGACAAGAATCTAATTACTAAGTCCTACTCATTACCGTGTGCACACAAGCTGTACAGAACAAGAAATCAAACTCTCTCCTTACCTTGAATTGCAGCTGCAGCCCAGTTACAAAATTAACTCAAGGCAAAAGATAATTTATTTTTCTTCCTTTTCTCCTTTCTTTTCCTTTTGCTTTCTCTTCTTCACTTTTCTTTTCTTTTCTTTTATTTTCTCTCTACCGTTTTCTCTCTGTCTCTGTCTCTGTCTCTGTCTGTGTATATGTTTTGTGTTGAAATGGATTTGTATGCAAATGAATTGGATTAATATGTGGGGGAAGAAAAATGGATAGTTCTCTATTTTTTATTTTTATTTTTTATTAATTTAATTTTTTGATTATTTTATTGGGAAAATATAAAATTATAATTTTTCTTTTTGAAAATTAATCAAAATATGATTAATTGATTTATTATTATTTTTTTGGTTGACTAACGGAAGAATTGATAGAAAATGGACGGAATGACCGTTTGTGCAATCAAATTTATAATTAAATAGTGAAAATGTCAAAAAAAAATATATAAATATAAGGTAACAATATTTTGCACAATAATATAGAAATGTTACGTACTTGTTACCCGTAATTTAATCATTGTTTCAAAACAAACTAAGTAACAAAATAAATTTGAACTAATTGTAGAAATTTTCATCTTTTTTCCCAAGGGCATTTTAGGTGCATCGGTCTAAATTTAGATGATATGTTGCTAATATAGTGATCAAGGGGGTAGACGATACTCAAATTTAGAAATATGAAATATTAGTGATGCTTTTGAAACGTGATGAGGTATTTCGATATTATCATAAAAGTGAGGTGGTGTATTTGTTATTATCTCAATTTCTTAATTTTCATTTTCCTTTGCAGTCGCGTGGAAACTCCATATACCAAACTGGGAAAGATATAAATACTATGTGGGAGAAAGAAAAATAAATATAAATGGCTGTTTTTCATATTTTTGGTTGTTTTGGAGGTAATTGGTATTTTTGGTACCATTCTCACTTTTATTGCTAATTGTGTCATTTTTAAGTTATATTTAACTGTGAAAATTTGCTCATTTTTCTTGCATATTAGATTTAAAAAGTAGTACTAAACTCAAAAAAGATTGCACTACTAAACAAGACAAGATGTCACGATAATTATCTTTAGACTAATACTATGAAAAATGATTTATGCAAATGTACACTAGGAAAAATAGAAAATTCTATACTTTAGAAGAAAAATCATTTTAATTCCTTTTTCAATTATCTGAGTTTTTTTCCTTTTTTTTTAAATTCACCCATCCTCCCTAAGGGGGTTTGAAACTATGTCAATGATCGAATAAGGTTTTATTCTTACCAATTGTGCTGGACTATGACCTCAACATTTTTTATTTTAGATTTTTAATATTTTACGCCAATTGAAATTAAAGTTTCTCTACTTTGTGATTTTTTTTTGTTCGATTGAAACCCCGCAAGTGTATGGGTTAGTTAATAAGTGGTAGTTCAAATGAATTAAGAGTATCGTTTCCACGAGAATTTAGATTTTAGCTTAAATTCTATCAATTTGTGTTTAAAAATGAGTAAATACACAATTGATTTGGATGATTACATTTACTAATTATTCCTCTACTAACTATCTAAATGCAAATGAAGATAGAGCAAAAAGAGATTAATATACAAAAATGTGCTAGGAATTCAATTCCATTGTTAGTATCTATTATAGTTCTCAACTTCTATCTTTTAACTTAATTTACAAAGATTGACAATCAATAATTCTATTTGTCTAATAGTTTCTCCTATATAAATAAAGTCCAACATATTTCCACATACGATCAGAAATATCCCTACCCCAAATTCGAATATATGGAAACGCATTCAATCACGAGATTATCTAAATCAATATCCTCTTTAGACGACCTCTTTATTATCCTAGACATCAAGTTAAGCCTAACAAGCTAGTAATAAAAAAACACATAAATGATCGAGTATTCATCATCCGGGAAATCAAATTGCACGTAGAATATTAAAGTTGAAGTTCAGCTCATTTGAATGCCTTCAATGAAAATTTTAGTAAATCCCAACCGCCTTGCTTGAAATCTTCATTCTGAGCCAAAAATTTTGAAGTTGTGATGCGCTTGCATATTTTCTCTTCCTAACTCTCTTCTCTAAGTTACAAGATGAAGACATCTGAATTTTGCATCGTGAATTAGGTTAAAACCACGAAACAATCCCTTTCCATTAAAAGTTCGACTTAGAAAAAGAAAAAAAAAATCTTCCGTGTCGAGAATAACCATGTGATCGCACGGTTATGAGAGTTGCGATCGCATGGTTGTAAGTTTGCATCAGTAGAGCTTTTCTCCTTGCGATTACATATTGCGATCGCATGGTTGTAAGTTTGCATCAGTAGAGCTTTTCTCCTTGAGATTACATATTGCGATCGCATGGTTGTAAGTTTGCATCAGTAGAGCTTTTCTCCTTGCGATTACATACATTATCCCTTGCGATCACAATGTACCATTTTTAGCCCAAATCCATTTTAGTCGTTTGATTCACTTTTCCATGCAACTCAAGTCCTTTCTTAATTTGTATTGCAAGCCCTTCATCTTTCTAATCTTGCTACAATGGTCCAAATATCGATTCCAAGAGGAATAAGTATCTAGCCTAGTTTCCAATTAACCTAACTCCAATCTAATAACACATAATTAATTATATGAGATAGATTATGTACTAAAAGCATATCCAAGAGACTCTCTATTTTTAATGAGCATATTCTATCATTTGGAGAGTATCTATAGATTTAGAAAGTTAAAATTTTGAAGTACTCCAACAAGCTCTTTATATTTAACACTTGATTTTACTACTCCCAAAAAATATTTATTATTTTTCTTTATTTTTTTATTTTAACTAGCTTTTCTTTAAATTATTTTATTGTTTTCCTACATTGAAAGTTGAAACACTTTGAATACATTTAATTATAGAGAGTGAGTGTCTCTCTAAAGTTAAATCATCAATGCAGTCAAACTCACTCTCTAAATTAAAATGTTAATTTAAAGAGTCTTGAATCGTGATTTTAAATATTTGACTCTTTAAATTAGNATTGAAAGTTGAAACACTTTGAATACATTTAATTATAGAGAGTGAGTGTCTCTCTAAAGTTAAATCATCAATGCAGTCAAACTCACTCTCTAAATTAAAATGTTAATTTAAAGAGTCTTGAATCGTGATTTTAAATATTTGACTCTTTAAATTAGAGAACATTTCATCTTTAAAGAGTTTCTTGGAGATACTCTAACAACTTAAACATAACTATCTAATTTAACTAAGTAGCGGGAAGCATTTATAAAACTGAAGTAATTGAATAAACAGTAGGACCATATATTTCGGTATATTCTTCCATCTCAATACGAGTCCACAAATTGACTACATTTATTTGACTTGAAGATCATTTTTTTAATTTATCTAATAATATATTTTGAGCAGAATTAGATCTCCTCACGTATAACTCGGTAATATCCCTACCCCAAATATATACGTGTAAAAATGCATTAAATCATAAAAAAAAAAAAAGGAATCTATTTCGATCATGCAAAGTATAGACAATTATCTTAATGCCTATAGGACTTACTTAGATAAATTCATCTTCATTCTCCCGAATATCAATATAAGTCATACGTCGATGGCCAATTAATTGAAAAATATTAAACTCTTAACAATTATTCAAACCAAACAAACATTTAATGTCGAAATCATAGAATTAATATTAAGTTATCAAAACACAGTGTTCAATGCTATATAACTAGTCAAGCATAATATAATTACAGTAAACATCAATTAAATAGATATAATAACACCCAAAATTGAAGTTCGGGAAAAAAGATGGAAAATAGTCTTAAATCTTGAATTCCTTCCATGAATCTTGATTTCTCTTATTTTGACGCCTTCTTATTTTTCTTTAAATTGAGGCAAAGAATTATGATTGATATGAGATAGATGTTTTGTAATGGAAGATTCTTGAAAGCATTACAAAAAATAAGGATTTGTTGATCTCCTATGTCTCATTTCTTTGTAATGACTGGAATTTGAAGTACAAGAGTCCTAAACTTCCTTCCTTTTGAATTGTAAATTAAGGACTATATTAATATCCCGAGAATTTTTCGTGCCCTAACTGGTTTTCAAGAAATCGTTGATTCAAAGCAGGAAAGAGAATACAATTACGATAGTACATGCCAAATGGTTGCGATCACACCGATATTAGCTACAGTGACTAAAATTGTACTACTTGTGACCACAAAAGGTTAACCCTTGCTATCACTAGAAGTCAAGTTTGTACCCTATTGCATTTTGGTCTTGGTTCAGCTTTAGTCGTTTCTTCTTTGCACCTTGAGTTCCTCTAAATCTTCATGATTTGGTCTATGCAATTTTCAATTATTCGTAATTGATCTGATGCAAGTTTCGAGAGTTTGCAATTAAATCTATGAACTTTCCGAGTGATGGGTTTAGCTTCTGAAACTTGTGAATCTCTTTCGATTGCTCCATTAGTGCTTCCAGTATATCCATTGCAATTTAATTGATCATCAATTGCTCTAAATAAACTTCAATTTAGCTTCCATTTCACCTTCTTCACTCCAATTGCATCCAAGTTGAGGATTTACTAACTAATAACATATTTTAAATTAATAGATAGATATCCACTAAATTTACAATAAATAAGCATGAATAGACCCCAAAATATATGTATAAAATATACTTACACCCCAAAATCTAAACTCTTGTTCATTCCAAGCAAGACTATCTACTAAACACATAAGCATACAAACATAAATATCATTATATAAATAACTTTATCGAACTCACATTAAGTAATAAAATTATTAAATATTCACAAAAGCTCGTAAGTATGCTAGTAAAACTAATTTTCACCTATTCGATACTCGATCAATGTGTGTGCGCGCATAAAGTCTAATCACCATGATTCATTAGGTTGGTTATTTTCTCAATCATCAATAATCAAATGTACTCTTTCTCACTCTGTAATATGCATACCACCAAACATTTTTTTCACTCTCATACTTGAGGTGTTTATTCTACTAAGGTTGACTTCACAACACTCATTCATTTCTTGTTCAAGTTTGGTTGGATTTCACTAATAAAAGTGGTTGTGTTTTATAATATGATTTTGGTTTTTATACCTAAACTCATCAATATAATCCATCGATATAATCGACTCAAAATACATAATAATTATCATGACTATTGTATTCGATATAATACAATCTTTCATGAACAAGTATCAAATCAACAAAAATGTTTCATCACTGCATAAAATTTATGCATCATAAGCAATTCTAAATACTCATTAATTAACGGACAAGATCATACAACTCACATTAGCACACAAATAACCATAAATTATTTTTTTATTCTTTAAAATTTATCAATTTTGAATTTTTAAGGTAAATCAAAAAAACAAACACATATAGATAACGAAGAATTATACACCCAAACTTCATATACACATTGTCCTCAATGTATGAACAAAATAGACTTAAAAAGATTGACAATACTCGCCACATATTTGAAGATGTTCTTCTCTAGTACTTGATCTCGTGTCCTCTTTTTTATCTCCTTTGCTCATTTTGCTAATTAGTTCCATGATACTTGAAAAAGAAAGGATAGTTCATTGCCAATATAATCATACACGAATTAAAGCTAATTCTATATTGATTGGAAGTGTGGAATGAGAGGGAATTTGACATGATTGTGATGCTAGGAATACCATTAGTATAGATACTAAAAACCACAAACCAAGACAATAATTACATGTGTCTAAGTACTAAATGCATTCCTAACTCACTACATGAGAAACAATTCATAAAATCAAATAAATAAAAGGATAAAGAGAATTGGGTAACCTTGCAATAAGCACTCATTTTAGTTTTAGCCTGACTTTTACAACGATGTTTCATGTATTTTGAATATAGCTTTTGAAGCATTGCTGAGTTTACTTCGATTAACTTTTCGTCACTCTTCATTTATCCTCCAAACCTTTATATTGTCCCTTTTCAATATAGCATGACTCGCCTGCTCTATCCGGTTCCAACTCAACTCTGAAGTCTCTAAATCATCATCTGCCTTAATCATAAAATCTCTATTAAAGCAAAACATAAAGTTAGAGGATTGTAAGATATTTTCAACTTCATTGAATGTTACTACTTCATTTGGTTCCATTGTAATTAATTCTTCATTCTCTATATGTTCTTCTTCATTGGTTAGTATTTTCTCAGATTGAAAGATTAGTCTTCTATTCAAAGCCTCGGGCAATTACACAAGGAAAATATCGGGTGCATCTCCCTTTCTTGTTGATGATTCGTGGAGTTACCACTATTATGATTTTCTGATCAAGGCCCCATAATCCCCGTGAACTCCCAATGCAACTCTTCCTCATCAAATACGATCCAAGTCTTCCTCATCAAATACGATCCAATATGATACGTAGAAAATCGGTAGGTTGAATTCCATATTAATCCCAAAGGCACATCGTCCTCATCAAACTTGGATAGTGCATTATATCATGTCCCTTTAAATTTGTACATGTCAAAGAGATCTCCCACAAGCATGTCTTCATCATCCATGTCGAGATCAATCATTCCCATTTATTTTAGATCACGTGTTTCAATTCGTTCCATGTTGATGAAACAAAGAAAAACAAGTAAAGCAGCTTAAAAAAAAAAAGATGAATTAAACTAAAACTAGAATTAAAACTAATTAAACAACTTAATTCTCGATAATAGAGACAAAAACTTGTTCTTAATTTTTACGTCCCCAAGTGTTTGGTTCATAAAAAATTAATAAAGTGGATGTGAGTCTAAGTATCGATCTCACAAGGAATATGTATCTAATCTAGTTTCCAATTAACCTAACTTCAATTAAATAACACACAATTAATTAGCTGAGATAGATTATGTACTAACAACCTAAACTTAACTATCAAACTATCTAATTTAGCTAAGTGGTAGGAAGCAAGTATGAAACTCATGTCATTGAACAAACACTCGGACCTCGTATCCTCCTACATTCTATAACTCTCAAGAAACTAATTCTGGAGTCTGGACTAGACAAATGAATAAAAGAATAAACTAATTTTTTCCCCTTTTTTTCTCCCCCTAAATTTCGATAGTATTGAAGAATTATTGTTTATTGTGTTATGTAGGATTTCTTAATTCCATGTAATCTCCATTTATAGAGTAAAAATAGTTCCAATCTAAAATTCCAAACAAAATCCAAATATAAGTCTCAATTGAAATCCAAATAGGAGTGAGTTTGGAATGCATTTAGTTTGGAAATTTTAGGAAGCACGAAGTGGCTTAGGACATGGGCATTCCTAATTCCCTGAGAGAATGGAAAGTTGCCATAATTGTTGTTGAGATTGCAAGACCTTTGTGGTTCGTCAGAATATTCATCTTCTCTGACTTGAGATCCAGGAAGTGATTGGGACAATCGTGCTTGATTTCTGGCCTGATTTGCCCTCCTCTGCCACCTATTCTTAGGTAGAGGATTCTGAGGTAAGTTGCCATAAATAGGTTCATTTTGTCTTTCAAACTGAGGTGGTCCCTGATACATTTTCTAGGTACAAAGAGAGGTTGAGCTTGCCAATTTTTAGGCTTTTCGGGGCATAACATGTCGAAGACACTTATGGATATCGGAGGCGTGTTTTCCGGTTCGTAATTTGGAGGAAAGTTCAATGAAATCTCATTGGGTCGGTCTGTAGCATAGTTGGTGGATGTATCAACCTCAACTTCCCTCTCTTGAGGGGCCTCTTTCCTGGTGTAATGTTGATAATAGGTCATTTAGCTTTGGACCTCCTCTTCGCCATGATAGTAATTCCTTTGTGGAACCAGGGAAGGATCATGGAAGAAGGCACTCCCTTGAGCTGCATATGGGGAGATTGGGTATTTTCCCTAGTTCTTCTATATATTCCTAAGCAGGGCAGGAACGATAATATTCTGCTAGGTAATATCTCTCATGGTAGCCACCTCCTCATGAGTGTAACAGTTATTCTGGACTCATCTCTTGATCCACCTCGCCAATGTTGCTAATGAAATCGATGACGAGTTGCTGGAGCAGCATGTGAGAGTTTTCCTTCTTCAAGGTGTTCCCTAGTTCTCTGAGTCCCTGATTACTCATTGTCAGAACTGATGGTAACATTTTCTCTCCAATAGCAACTTGGCTTTTTTTTTTTTTTCCTATGTGATTGATGTTCTTTTTATTTTTCAAGAAATATACTGGAATCCAACAAGCGATTCCTCTTGGGATATTTGGTGGTTCTTTCTTCAAAAACAACCTATTTTCTTCAAAGGCAAGAAATTCTCGAAATATATCTCCTTATCAGCTTTTTCCACTGGTTTTTCATTGTTGAATGTGTGGATTCCCACATACATCGCTAATCTGTTGACACCATTTTTTTTTGTAATAGTTATGAGAACAACAGATATTTGGTCCACTCGTGTCCACACAAGCAAGTTCCAACACATCTTGGCCAGAGATTTGGATAGAGAAGGATGACGTTTATGGACGTGAAAAATGTTTTACGATGCAAGACAAAAATGTTCAAATACCAGCAATATGATTAAGATGATTGCATATAAATAAACAATTATAAACAATTCAACCAAAACAAAAATAAACCAAACTCAAGGAAATAAATATGGAATAAGCAAGAGAGAAAACCGAGTATGGTTTCAAGTGTAAAGAGTTGTATTACAAAAAAATTGTTACAAGAGTTGCTTATTTATTGAGTTATGATCGAAGTGGTAGCTGTTAGATAAGAACTACGTGACCTCATCTCCTAAGCCGAAACCTCGTGTCACTCAATCTGCTATGCATTTAATACATTGACATTGGGTCAACCACCATATACTATAGGCTGAAAATTTTAACATTCATTATTGTAAACGTTACATCAATCATTCATAACAATTGCATATGGATCCCTAAGAGATAGCAAGGACTCCTGCCAAAGGGATTTTCGGATGGAGCGAGGGCTTCGGCTAATAAGAGGTTCAGAACAAAGGGCGATGACTTTCTTCTTTGACTTCTTTATTTTGACCAATTAAGTCTTTGTTGACTTTGTCAGATCTGACTTATGTCTCCATGTGGACTATAATGTGGTCTCCACCAAGAGCCTTGGTGACGAGGAGTAACAATAGTTCCCCCAAGTCTATGCATGATTATTAATTTAATGCATGGATTTCTTTTATAAAAATAATTTTTTTTATTTTTTATTTTGTTGGAGTGGTTATTTTTACAATACTACACTTACTATTGGAGCCACGCAAAAAACTTGCTTCAAGTCTACCTTGCCATCACACATGAAAATTTTTCATACATCAAGCATTTATAAAAATGAAGAAAATAGAGAGAAATCAAGGATGGATGTGTAGGTTTGGATCTGACTATAATTTACCTAGAATTAATCATATGGAATACTTTGACCTTATTTTATTATTTTAAGCATATTATAACTTGATTAATAGCTAGAAATAAGCTACTAGTACATCTTTTTTTACATGAAGTTTGACACTCTCTGTGTAGGAAATCTGGCAATTGATTGAAAAGAATATTGTTAAAATCAATTTATAAAAAAAAATTCCAACAAATATAATGTCAAACTTGATGTACATGTATCAAAATTGTAGTACCTATTTGTTTTTCATGATGTTAGGTCTGACAATACATAAATAACTATTCACTTTTTTAACTTGATCCATGCATTGATTCAAAATAGAGAAACGGTTAAAAAGGTTGTCACTGGGAAGCTATAGTTAAGGTGATTTTCTTGTGTATTCTTGATAGACCGATGGTTTTAGGTCAAACCGTAGGTCATAAATAATTGGTTACACACACTAACATGAAAAATGACAAATATAAATTAATTCTTCCTCACTATGAGGAGAAAGAAAAATAAAAGATCAATCAAACGAAGATTATAAATGATATATCTAACATAGAGTGAAATTAAAATGTAAATGCTCCTTTATAGATTATCTTTAAAAAGAAATAACAGAAAATGGAACGACCATTTCACCGTATTATATTCAATTTTTAAGTATCATATTTATCGGCTATAATTGAACGAACTATGTCCGAGTGACCTAGTAAGTGAATCCAATTTCCAAAATATTGGTAAATACACGTTTCATCTTCAAAATCTTCAACTTTTGTTGACCCTAAAAAATGAATCAGATGTCGGGCCCACTCATACCGAGTCAAGCACGATTTCGGCGCGTTCCCATCGGAATAACAATGATGGTAATGAGGAAATGGACGCGGGAGGTACTTTACAGCAAGAAATAAAAATGCTCGAGTTCCGACGGGTAGGACGAAAGCGATTACGCTAACAACAATTACCGGACAGAAATCAAATTAATTTGTGTATCAACAAACATGAATATGTGGAAGGATAGTTGAAATGTTAATATATTTCATTCAAGAGTTCGAGTGTATTCTTTGAATATCTGAATATTAATCTCGTTATCAATCATCCAACCCCCTTCACGTTACAAAGAGACTATTTATACTATATTGGCGGACGTGGTGACCGTCGAATTGTAACCACGTGGTCTCATCTTCCTAACTAAGGCTTTACATCACTGTTTATTCACACAATTGATATATTGATAAAGGGTCGCCGCCCTATACAATAGACTGACATACTGAAAAACTTTATTACAAGTGTCACATCAATCACTTCTAAGATATCTTCAAATCTATTACAAGAGATAGCATCGGCTTCATGAGATTCGGACGAGTTTGAGAGCCTCGGATAGATCTTTTCAGGTGGTTCTCTAAGTGGAGAGCTTCAACTCCTTTCTTTGCTTCTTTAGCAGTGCGTCAACAAGCGTTTCGACTCGAGGTCGATTCAACAAGTACTTTGGCTTATAGAGTAAGGGCTTCGATTTGTTTGACCTTTTCGTATTTCGATCTCATGGGTCTTCGTTTGACTTTCTACCCACGTAGATCCATCTCCCACGTGACAATTTCTTCTGGAGCCTCGGATGAGATGTGTAACGACTTTTAATAGAGATAGATTAATATAAAGCCGTACGCAAACCTGACTTCAAGTTCGCCCCGCCATCACACATGAAAAAATTTCTTATATCAAGTATTTAAGTAAACAAAGAAAACAGAAATAAATCAAGGATGGGCGCACGATAGGTGCAGGAATGGTGCACTATCTTTACGACACTAACTATAATTTACTTTAATTTTAATCACTTATGATACTTTGACCATATTTTCTTATTTTAAGCAGATTATAATTTTATTAATGATTGAATCATCAGCTTATTTTCTCGAGTCCCACAAAGTATCAACACTAAAGTAAAGTGCATACCAGCTTTAATCTTGCTACAGTGCGAGATAGGTAAATAAAAAGATTGACATAATATCACGTGACATTCTATCGATGAATTGCTTAAAACACAGTATGCATTTTCATCCAATCATTTGCCGCCGCATGTCACTGTATCTGTAAAAATTCTTTTGACAAAGTGACATAATCCTACTTGCTTTCTCTTTATAGAATTAAATTAAATCTGAACTACTCATTTATAGATTTTGTTTCTTTTTTCTTTTTTGAAAAATAATCGAAAACTTACCGCCATTTCTCTGGATTTTACCAAATTTTTAAGTCTATAGTTCATTGCTATAACCTAACAAATTCTCAAGTCCCCGATTGTTTCGGTTGAATCATTTAGTGGATTCAATATTCAAAACATCGACAATTTAAAAGCTTAAACTTTTAAAAGAGATAGATTCTTACTAGAGCTATGCAAAAACCTTCAAGTCTGCCCTGCTATCAAACTTGAAAAAATTTCATACGTCAATCAACGAAATGAAGAAAATAGAGAGAAATCAAGGCAGGTTTGGGATCCTGACTATAATTTACCTAGAATTTAGTTATATAAGCTTTGACCATATTTTATTATTTTAAGCAAATTATAACTTGATTAATGGCTATTTAGTTTATTTTCTCGAGTCCCACAAACTATCAACACTGCAGTAGTGGTGTCAATCGAGCCGAGCGGTTGAGCAGGGCTCGTCTGCTCGACCGCTTGGCTCGTGAAAATACAAGTCCCGAGCCGAGCCTACTTGACTCGTTTTCTGGGCGAGTGCTCTCCGAGTCAGGCTCGGCTCGTGGCTCACGTATTAAATATTTTTTTTAAAAGAAAAAAAAAGGAAAATCAGTGACCATTCTGAAACGGTCGCTGAATTTTTTTTTTTCAATTTCATTTTTTCCCTACAAATAGTCTTCCATTAATCTATTTTTCTGCCCAACTATCAATCTCTCATTCTCTACTCTCTAAATTTCTAATATCCTGATTTTCTTCTACATTTTACATTATTGAGTTATAATCTTGAATTTACAATCTATTTTCTACACTACTACAAAATTTACATTCATTTTTCAATTCTACTTCAACATTCAATTTCAATTATTCATTATCAATTATCACATTACAAATTTTCAATTCACAAATGGATTCACGCTCATTTGTTGAAAACTTGTTCACTGTAGGAGGCGAATCACCTGTCACGCCCCAAAGTCAATTTCGGAATGAATTTGTCGGTCTAAATGAATTACATATTCCAGAAAATGTTTCGAATTTCGATGCTCTTGAAAATAGTAATCAAATTGATTTAGATGACGTTGATATTTTAGAGGCGGAACAGGATGATGAACCTGTATTAGATATTCTCGATGCAAGAGG
>CAIGRP010069563.1:0-10922 GCA_903798385.1 Fraxinus cuspidata
AGTAAGAAAATTCGTGGTGTTACAGTAAAATAGGTTACACAATTCGAGTAGACAAATATACAGAATTTATAACAAAATTGTGATCAAAGCAGTCTAGCAATTATTAAATATGAAAGTTAAATTGTCAGGCTTAAGGAGTGATAATCCCTTAATCCACTATTCCCTCAAATTCCTAGATCCTCACAAGAGATCTTGAACAAAGGAAAGTAATGATAGAATACTTACCTTAATAACCAAGACAAAATATGACCAAAAACAATTTAATAACAACGAGAAAAATAAGTTTATTCCAAAGCTTGAAATCTCAAAATTTCATAAAGAAAGGTGGAGTGTAAGAATACCAAAATTGAACGATGAACTCCAATTAGGGCGAGAAAGCCCAACGAGCTAGAGTCGCAATGACTTAGTAGTAACTCAACAATGAGTCAAGAAATCGGGCGGAATTAGAGTAAGTCTACTCAGCTCACCAAAACTGAGTACGAGTTACAATTATCACCACACTCAGTAGTGAGTCAATAGCAAAATCGCCAGAACTTAGTAGAGAAACACCAGATTTTTTAAGATCAGAGGCAAGTCAAAAGGTATTTTAGAGGAAAAACAAATTTAGCCTCAAGAACAATAGAGTATCGAAGAAGATCTCTTCGATCTATCCCCAGAAGATACAAAATCTTAAAGAAATCCAATCAAAAGTTGAATTGAAGGTAGATCAACCGAATACCTTTTCAGAAAACAATTTTTTTTTCACAAAACTCTTTAAGAAATTTCCAAATTTAAAAGCAAACAAAATGTTCTGGAAAACTAGGGTTTTAAAAAACAATCCTAAACTTCATTTTTTATTTAAAAAAAAAAAAAAGAGAACGAAACTCTGATACCACTTGTTGGTGCCATAAAGATAACATGTTTTAATAAAAAATCGTTTGCAAGAATAAAATCGTAGAAAAAAAAAAAAAAAAAAAAAGGTCAAGAACACAAAGATTTTTCGCCACTAAGGCATGGATGTTCAGCCAATAGGCCTAATCACCACGTTGAGCATTTACAAAGTAGATTATGCTCCTCATTAACTAGAATCAACTAAGAATACGTACAAATGTATTCATTGTGTTTTTCTCTTGCCTTTCTATATTACAACAACCTATACTCCTTACAATCTCTCAATTTGTACACCAAATACAACCAAGAACCATTCACAAAGAAGTATAGAGATTGAATCACGAAGAAGAAGTACAGAAACTAGACACTAAGCCAACCCAACGAATGAACACATTTGGGAGTTAAAACATCAACCCAAAAGTCACTCAAATCCAACAGTTGAGAAGTGGCCATGTGTAGGATTAGATCACAATCATCTAAGATAGGCAAATTCGCATTTATAAGGTACGATTTATCAAGACCCGGAAGTCCAGTTCTAGCAGCCCCAATCCAATGGTAGCAACCCATTATCAATAATGACAACCCAATACCAATTATAGTGAGGCAGCCCAAAAACAACATATTCAATACCACGTGTAATACGAACTAGATTTGGATAGTGCAAGAAATTATTTGTTTTATATCAAAACTTCTTTTTCAGAGATGCGAACACAGTGATCGAATTGCAATGACGCTTACATTAATAACCAACTTACAACAAAATGAAATTTCTCCAGAAGTTTAGGGACCTGAGAACAATAGGTTACAGAGAGAACATTCTTCTGTAATTCTAGCTATATCATCTTGTCGATATGAAATAAGCTTCTGATCAATCTTACGGAAGATCAACTAGCAATACAATGGAAAATCAGCAGACAATCATCGTGCTCATTATTCGTTAACGTATGAGATTTTGAATCCTTGTCCTTGATGAGTTGTTATTAAAAGATATGTACAAGAACTCGTTTCTTTGTAAACAAGAAGCAATGAAGTATTCTTACGCAGTTAACTGCGTCACATTGAGCTCTTAGCTCCCTCAGATTCAACTAAGGTTATTAGAAACATTCATTTTCCCCTCTTCAAGCCTGGCACTATGACAGGAACCCCTTCATCCACATCTAGGCTTGATTCATCTTTCGAGCTCAATGAATTCTCGTCATTGATTTTTGCATAAGCGATACTTCTTAGACTCGATAATTCATCACTTGTATCAAAACCTGACTCTTCCTTTTCCTCGGTAATGCTTTCTGCCACCATGGACAGGGAGTTCTCGGTCACTGGCTTCTCCATTAGTTGAGTCAAGTTCTCGGCAACTATTAGCAATTCAGAGTTCAACATAGATTGACTCATAGGATTGATCAATAATGAGTTCGTCCTCTATAATTTTCTGGAGTTGGGGGTCATCCAAATCCTCGAAAACAGTTATTGTCTTTTCCGTTTTCCATGTTTCAAGAATTCGATCAGGCCCCGGTTGCCACAAGACAGTTTCAGTATCTCCTTTCAGTATGAACTAGTACTCGAGCAATTTGCCACTGGGAATATCCTATTGAACTGGTAATGAAATATAGGAATATGAGAATTAATTTTTGAATGAAATAAAGACTTGTTACGATCCTTACCAGCTCGATGTTCCATACATGGCCATCAAACCAATTTAACGTTACTGCATCAGATGGATCCCACAACCCAAAAATGGGATCATCTCCTACTACTAGGATACGCTGGCCAAATTTGCATTCCTTTTGTAATTTAAATCTGACGTGGACATTTTTGGGTTGGTCTGATGAACAATAGAAGCCATATTTCAGGACAAGTGTGCTAGAAATTATTAGCTATGATTTAAACACGAAAACAAATAACTGTGAAATAAAAGATTCTACGCTAACTGTGCAAATAAAATATTAGGAAAGTAACTTAACGAGATTGAAAAATATGACAAACACGGAGAAAAATTAGGATTACATGCATCATTTTTGGTCTGAACTTCTTCTTCATTTTCAAAAAGAGTCTGCAACAGATGAACACAGTGCATAATCACAGTTAATTTCTATCCGAAAGATATTCTTCGTTCTCACTTACAGTCACTAAAATATCTTTTTCTTGGTACATTTTATGTTTCAACGTACAATGTCAATTTTCAGACATCAAAATCCGAAATATCTTTTCACTTGCAGCACTTGATTCATGTTCACATCTAGCTTTTGTTCTCAAACGAGCTAAGATCTTGTGAGCCCGCATGGCTTAATTATGAAAAGAAAAATTAGCTTATAAAAGCTTGAGCAATTTGGTTTTGTTTTTAGAGGAAACTTCAATACTAAATGTGCCTCGTCGGAAACTAGGAAATAAAATAGCGAAATAAATCCCTACAACAAAATGAATCCGTCATAACCTCCTAAATTTTCTTGCAAATCGAGATAACAAAAACAGGGCTAAAAGTTTTTAAAAAATTCAGCACCTGAGTGTCAGATTTTGACATAGCAGAAGCTGCAAAAATGGATTATGGGAGACAGAAAGTGAAAGTCTAACATCATCTATCCTCCAGTGTTCAAGAAAACCAGTTTCCTGTCTGCTCGGAAAAAATGCCTCTATCCTTTTCTCTATATTTGCATGAAAAAATCTTCAAAGAGCCTGTTAATGTTTTCATCGCTCACGTTTAATCTCGATCTATAATGATTCCAGAAAGAATATTACAGAAACTGCTTCCTCTCTGTGTGTGTTATTTTCTTGAAGTGTTAATTAATCAGTGGCTAGAGATGTGTGAACAAAGGGGATGTGTACCTGTATATAGAAGAAAAATTGATGAGGTGGGTGGGGGAAAGAACGAACGGACCGTGAACCAGGTGCCTTCTTGCTTATTACCAGGAGTTGAATCTCAACAAACTTTGAGCATTTTAATGCAAGAAAACTAGTCACATGTCCGTGCTCAAAGGGTAAACTCCCCACAGTAAATTTACATTCTGTGTTAATATGTTAATCCAGTCTAATTTATTTATTAAATAGTGAAAACATTCACCAATATCTTATTTTTGCAAATTTAAATGATTAAAATAGATAGGTAAATGTACCTCTTATTGTTATTACTTTATAATATATATGCTATAAATATTAAAATTATTGTAAGTATATATTATATTTTGTTAATTTTGAGTGGCTGATTTTGCATGCTGGAAGGCAGATGCAAGTTTGGAGCTCAACCACAGAATTTAGTGTTCCCGCTATTGAAATCACACTTGAATTCACAAAAATCCCTTCATTCGGTACTTCTCCCTCAATATTATTGTTTGAAAGATCTAGTTTTTTTATATATAAAAAATTACCGAAGAATCCTGGAATTTTCCCCAACAGGTTATTATGTCATAAATCTCTCTCTTCTAAGCCTTTTAATGCTTTCAAAGTCTCAGTCCTTGAAGCAGATTAGTAAGCATAAGCAAACTCTTCAAATTTAGGCAACTTCTAAGGCTACTAGTTACATAATTGCCTGATAATTTTTTTCCGAAATATCCAACTCCTTTAGATTTATCAACTTTTCTACTTCAGACAATGCATTTTTCGCCATGTTTTAAACAATTGAAAGAGATGAGACACTCATGACCTCCTTTGGTATAATTCCAGTGAGATTATTATCAGAAAGGTTTTAACTCAATCAAACTTCTCTAGTTTCCAATTTCTGATAGTATATTTCCTTGGAGTTTATTGCTCTGCAAGTGAAGTTTAGTTAATGATGTCAAGTTACCAAGAGAAGCGGAATAAGGCCGGAGAGTTTATTCCAAGTAAAATGCAGTTCCCTTAAATTTTGAAGCTTGCCAATGTCATCAGGGATTTTCCTGTATAGGAATTTCCATCCAGGCGAAAAATGGTCAAAATAACCGGGTTCCGTATACCACCTGGAAGATTTCCGTAAATTATGTTCGTCCCCCCTTTTCAGCTTAGGCTATTGAGTTAGGCAATTCTCCACCAAAGAAATTTGAATTCAATCCCAAACTTCCAAACTCGTGTTAAGAAATTAAGAAGTTCTAAATTGCCCGTTTTCCCGGTTCCAAGATTATAAGCATCAAATTGATTCTGCATGAACCTGTCAAACTTCCAAAAGCTGTTGGCACTGTCCCTGTCCCTGACAGCCTGTCTGAAGCAAAATCAATCAAATCCAAGACTGGACACTTTTGATAACTAAACAAGTATCGGTCCAGTTATATTGTTCGGAGCAACCAGCAAGTACTTAAATATTCGGAAAGGTCAAACCAACATCTGGTGGCAGGGGCGGACCCAACACCTAGCCAGCCCCCACGGTCGCCCGTGTTAGGTCCGCCAGGAGCTTCAGTCCCTGAAGCCAGCAACGGCAGCCAGAGGCGGACCCAGCACCTGGCCAGCCCCCACGGCCGCCCGTGCTGGGTTCGCCAGGAGCTTCAGTCCCTGAAGCCAGCAGCGGCAGCCGGAAAATGGAGAAGAAGACCGGTGGGCGGAGATGCAATCCGCTGAAGGCTGAAGCCATTAGCCAGTTGGGTCGTATTTAAAATATATTTGGGCCGTATTTGAAAAAAAAAGCCCAAACGAAAATGAAAGGGCCCAACCCAATCAAATAGCCTAAACCCCCCCCTCCCAGGCTCCCACAGGCCAGAAGTGAGAAGTCCATTACTTCGAGCAGTAAAAATTGAAATCGGCAGATGCGAGAGCGTAGTGGATGAGGGCCTGACCTGAGGAACTGCAGCAACTGCTGCGACTGCTGATTGGAATCTGGAGCCTGGAAGTGGAGGTTCTGCTTTCTGCCCGACTGCGCCAGCGCCACTGCCTGTCTGTGGTTCGATTTGCCTGGTCTGGACTCTGGTGGTTGTGCAGGTGCCTCTGCCTGGTGGAAACGGTAAGGCCGATTTCCATTTCCGTTCGGTTGTCTTTGGTTTTGTTTATTTTTTATTTATTTTTTGTGAATTGGTGATTTATTATTGTCTACTGTGAGGCTACTGATGATTATTGATGAACTTTGATTTTTGAATTGTGATTTGTGAAATGTGATTATGTGAAATGTAAAATGTGATTGTGATTTGTGAAGTTGTTCACTTGCTTAAGATGTGAAAATGTGAAAGTCAGATGGTGAAATGTGATTTCAGATTTGTGAAATGTGATGATGAGTAATAACAGTGATTTAGGAAATTAGGTTTTCAAGAAATTAGGGATAAATGAAAAAAAAATTAACGGTGAAGCACTTGCTTGGCTCAATTAAACCATACGTATATACTTTCTACGTTTTGGTATTTTTATATATGTATCGAATTATATTGTTGGCTATTACGATCGTTGATTGTCAACGTTCAGCGGTCACCGATCAATGGTTTCCGCCCCCCTCTCTGNATTATATTGTTGGCTATTACGATCGTTGATTGTCAACGTTCAGCGGTCACCGATCAATGGTTTCCGCCCCCCTCTCTGGTGGGATTTTAGTGCAACTGATTCAGAGTAACAGAGAAGTATCTAATAGATGTTATATTGTAAATGGACACAGGAATGGTACCAGAGGTTTCGTTTCCATAAATCTGAAAAATTCCAACCCTAACAGGCGCTCAATCCCTTGAAGTATACTGCCCTGTAATCTGTTAAGAGCAAGGGAAATACGGAAAAGAGATGAAAAATTTCCTATCTAGGCAGGGAATCCTCCTGAAAGATAGATACTTCCCAGACTTAGGGCCAATAACTTTGACAGGGAGTTCAGCTTGCCTGGAATGGGCCCGACAAGTCGATTATATTTCAAAGCAAGAACCGTAAGTTCTGTGCAGTGCGTGAGATTAGAAGGAATAATTCCCGTTAAGTAATTATATGTTAAATCGAGATGTTTCAGGCTCAATAATCTTCCAATTTCCTGAGGAATTTCGCCGTGGCAACTGTTCTTTCTCAGGTTTATACCATTGACGAACGAAAGATTGCCTAACGAAGGCGGTAAGGAGCCAACCAAAGTTACGGATGTCAGGTTAAGAATTTTGATTCTTCGATCGAAGGGATTGCATGTAATTCCAGTCCAGTTGTAAGAATGGACAGAATCATTCCAGGCCGTCATGATCTGAAATTTATCCTGTTTTACTCGATTTTTGAAGTACATCAAAGCTTGTCGATCAGTTTTGTTTCCCATTGTGGGCCTTAATGGATAAGATTGTAGGATTAAAATTATGCAAATTAAAAGGAATCTGACTAACCCACGAAGGCTTGTGAGACTGAACCATGTAAGAAGATCGAAAAATGCTCCATTATTTTTTTTTCCCAAGTAGAAAGCAGATGATTTCATGGGAAAACCTAGAACAAAATCCTAGTCTTGCAAAAGACCTAATTGACCCTACTTTTAAAGTTCAGTGACCGAGTTGAAGTTCAGTTTGATTGCAAAATGTATAAAGTTCATTGTCCGTGGATGTAATTTACTCATTATGTTATACATCTCTTTGGTTTCAAACCATTTTGACAATTTTTAAAAGTACACGAAATAGCCCTACAATAAATTTAAATTTTAATAATGGTTTTAGGTTACTAGTGTTTGTATACTCGTCCAAAATTTTTAGAAAATTAAACTTTAATCGAAATAGTTTACTCTATCTATATAATGAATCGAAAATTATTCAATCGGGCAACACAGATGTGATCATAACAATAATTTACTTTCTTAATTATACAATAAGAAATTAGCAAGTGGAATGTTGTGAAATAAACAATGAAGTGTGAACTAAGAGATAAATAATCTTGACTTAATAGAGCAAAATACCATGAAGGATCATGCATGTTCGTGGTTCCACATGCATGTGATTCGGAGTTGAAAATATTCGAGATAGAAGGGTGGCACGTGACAATTAAAGGAGAAAACGTGAAACCATGTGATTCGGTTGGGCCCACGGCCCATTTCTTCAAAGAGAATCTAGGTCAAAAGGCCCACATTTCATTTAATAACCTTACATAGCCCATACTATTGCATTTGAATAATAAGATATAGTACTCTGGAAATATGCCAAGTAATAATGATTAATAACGTTGCAAGCTTTAAAATGGGAAGAGAAAAAAAATAAGAACTTATATTTGACTTACAATTAATCAGCCTATGCTTCAGACCAAAGTAGTTATCACAATTCAACACGCTATTTTCATCTAATATTTAATAAATAATGAAAATTTAGGGGAAAAAGCACACGAGTATAATACAAAAGACGGGGGGCGAAGGGAGTGAATTTTCAATGCTTGCTCGTATGTATTCTTCAATGATGCGAAGTCGTCGTTGAGTTCAGATGCGGGGGTGTTGGAGGCTTGCACTGATAACATTTAGCAAAAAGCCCAAACGTGTCAACTTGTTTCACGAAATTGGTCATGCTCGCCCATCCGCCAAACCCGAACCCAATCACGAAAACCCAAGCCACAATAAAGATGTTGATCGCGTACATCGCCGTCCAGCTTGGCATGAAAGATGGGGGCTTTTCAGCAGCATTCTGTAATCAAGAACAAAATAACATCACTTGATCAAGAAGAATTGTTTGTGTATGGTGGGGTGGGGGGAAGCAGCTATAAGCCAGCTCATATATGGAACATAATACAACACGGAGACTGTATTACATAACTAAATGAAAAGGACATGCCAACTACCAATATGTTCTAGTCTAGCAATATTTCCAAATCCATGACTTTAATGCTATTGTTGCATATTATACTCTTTATATTTCTCTCTCCTTCCAACTAACTTTGCTTTTCATTTTTACTGCTTTTACTGATAGTAAACTGTATTATTCCCATTATGGAATCCAATGTCTAGCATTGGACAGTATTAAAGAATGTTACCAGACGGGCGGTGGCTTTCCTGTAGGTGAGCATATGGGCGAGAGCCGGGACTATGTAGACGGTGAAACTAACTAAAAGAGCCCCAACTGCAGAGTTAATGGGGCCGAAGAATGGGAAGATAATAGCTAAGAACCATATTGGTATCACCACCGGCAGCCTTGCAAGTGCCCTTAGACACATACTTCTTGTGTCATGCATGCCTATTACCTTCTCCCATACAAAGTAGAGCGGTGTACATGCAAATCCGAATGTGATAAACTGCAAGCATGGCGAACAAACCGATCAGTTTTTAACCATGATTATATGAGAAGAATTCCACGTATTTTGTGTATCTTGTATAGACCTGGTGAATGAGCATGAGGATAACGGCTGCATCACGCCAACCGTTCTTAGGGAGGAGGGAGAAGGCATTGGAGTGGTTGAGAAGCTGATCGCCGAATGCCCAGTAAACGGCAGAAGCCGATGGTATAGTTAGGGTGAAAACATATAATGTGGCAAATAAGTAAATGTACTTGAACTTTTGGGGTTTCCACATTGCATGCATTATTTCCCTGTAGAATTTTTCATCAGAAGCCACTGGTCAGCCTGGAACATGAATACTTTTCGAAATATCTACACAGAAAATTTAGGATTCCTTTCACACTAGATCGATATAAAATATATATAGAAAATTGGCAAAAACTTGTAGTAAAGTGAGACTCATTTTACTGTTGTTTAGTCTTAAGACTCTTAAGGGGAATGGAGGGGAAATGGTTTTTTTTTTTCCCCAGCAAACAAAGAAAAAGTGGTCCCTTTGATTAAGTTTAAAGTCTCAATCCCCGAGGCACCGGCAAAAGCTGAAAGAGAAGTAGTAAAGAAACAAGAACAGAAGAAGAAGGATGATCAATGGTAGAGAAAAAAAAAAAACTTACACGGTTACAGCATGTCCACCAAAGGTGTATAGTATATTGGTGGCGCCAGTGAAGTACAGCACTATCTTAGCTGGAGCCGAGTGTTGCACGTCTTCGACCTGTTCGCTAAAATGCCTCAGCCAAAAAATTTAATGCCTTCCATTCGAAGAAAGAGTGTGAGTGAATATATTACCTGGCCATGAACGATGGCAGCTATGGTCAAGTACCAGGCCGTATAAGTGGTCATCCCAAGGCCAAGAAAAGACCAAATCCGGTAGTTGTGAAAAGAGGGAATGAAAACAGTGGTTGCACAACAAGCTCCAAATATGTATGTCCACGTCCTCTTATCCAATCGATCATTGATGTAGTATATATTACTGTTCACATTACGATCCCACCGAAATAGAATCAAATTTTAAGAAACCCCAATGCTTGCAAAGTTAATTAATTGAAGAAAGATTGTACCTTGCACAGGCAATAAGTTGGATAACAGATCCAAAAAGAAGAAAAGTACAGTTGAAGGCTAAACCCACTGCTTTCCAAAAAGGACCCAGCAACCCATCCAGCACTTCAAACCACTGCAATCCAAGAAGAAAATTGAAATGGGTTCGTTTTTATGTGACAAAAATTATATGCAAACTAGTACAAACCTGGATGACATGGTTCTTGAAGCTAACACCTTCTTTCTCCTTTCTGCTGCGATACTCAATGTAAAGAACACTAATGAGATAGGCTGTCCAGCTTCCAATTAGGCCATAGAATACTTGAAGCAGGATACCAGATAGCATTCCCAATTGGGAGAAAGAGTATGGTAGTGTCAACAGCACTTGAGCAACCTGCATCGGCAATCGAGGTGCAGTACTGATTAGTGCTGGACAGTTTGATAAATAAGATTTTAGCTATTTTAGCTTACTTGATTTGAAGCGCAACTGAACCAAGCATCCCAAGCGGAGCCACCATGCCAAAGGAAGCTCTTGACGCTGAACATGGACTGATCTTCAACTGTTTCTTCATCTTTGCTGTCATGTTCTGTCTCATAGCTTCTGAGACAACATTGTTTTCGAATTTCTCTAAAAAATAGACGTGAAATTCTAGCAGATCTGGAACATAAAAAGAAACTGTAAATGAGAAAAAGGAATGAACCAAGCTAGCCCTCCCTTCATCCTCCCAGAAAACGGAAGTCTAGAATTCCCAGATCCATAGCAAAAGAAAGTAAAAACAATCAAGAAAATTTTATAAAAACAAAAAAAGCACAAAACTAGGAGAACAAAAAAACCCAATTTTCACTTTCTAATATACCTTCTTTTGACAAGTCTCTTTCTTGAACCT